>JAYESA010000002.1:179631712-179783489 GCA_036927795.1 Iris macrosiphon | reverse complement strand
CAACCAGTAAGTGAGAGACTAACAAGGTAACTACTGCTTAGTGCCACCATGGTTAAGCTCTGGAAAAATGAGAGAAAGAACCTTCAGCTTCAAATACATGGCATGCCCCTCAAAGTGCTCACAATATAAATACCATAGCATAGCATATTAAGAACAAAAAGTGGATTCCAGTAGCATACATGCTAAACCACCAGGAGTAATCAGAGCAACACATTAAACTAGTAATGCCTATAAAAGGTACAAAGCCTTAACACATGAAACACTCGTCTCATCATGTCCTACAACTTTTGTGGAAAAAATAATGGGAGTCAATCACTCATATCAGGTCATACTCACAGCTCAGTGATGCTGTGCATATTCGAATCTTAATAGATAGTTTAGGGAATATCGAACTCAAAGATAATGATCTTATGTTAAAATGATATTCCACCATAGAGAGAACTCTGAATAGGTTACCCAATCTATCTAGCAAGAAATGTTAAATTATACTTCAATATCTAGCATACTAAAGTCTTCATCCCAACAGCTACATTCTGCTTTAGGCACATATGACTAAAACTCCGCAAAGACGAAGCAAGATCTGAAAAAGAAAAGTGATAGCTAAACGGCTTTCGTCATTTCACCAAGACTGGCTTGATTAATTCAAAGGGTGAACAACATGGAAGCAGGACGTAGTTAATTCGCTTCATTGAAACAGGAGAGAAATTGTTCTTTAAGTTCTCTTTTTCTGATAAGTTTTAAAAATCAATTCTTATTCATATAAGCTTTAAACGAGCATATCAGCATATCAAGTGGAAGGTATATATTCTATGCAACCTTTACCTTCTAAAAGCACAATACCATCATCAATGTCTGCAGAAACATGCAATTCATATTATACAGTACATGTAAGCAGAAGCATATGAATAAATTAATACAAATAATTATCAATCTTCTTAAATCTTCTTGATTGGATATTACCAAATATTGTGGACCCCCTAACCATGTTTCTACAAAATCTGCCACTAGTAAACTCAAATAACAGTTTCAATGTCAGACCTTCCATTGACAAATAGTAACGTATAATAGGTTAACGGATCTGCAAAGATACATGGTTCTTGGTACTACTATGTGGGGCTCAAATAATAGTCTTAACTAATATTTCGTTTCATTATATCTGTTTGAGTTATTTTATTTTGTTATTTATCATATGAGGGTATAATAGTAATTGTGGGTGTATTGCATATCGATATAAATAGACATGAGATGCAACATAGGATTTTATGTCCTTGCAATCTCCTTTCTCATATTCTCTCTTCTCCTACTTTTCTCCTTCCCTCCTCTCCATCTCCAAACTTCACTTGGTATCAGAGCATAGTTTGAAAGTACTGTACATCTCATCCACGACAGGGCCGATCGAACTTTTCATGATTCGTCGTTCGTCGTTCGTGGTCGTTCGTTGTGAGAACTAGGGTTTCAAAGATCTCGTCTTTCTGTTGCATCTGCAAGTATGGTGGGGACCGAATCTTCTGGCGAGGTTAATAGTGGTGGTGGTAGCGGAGGTGGTTCTCCTTTACTGTTATTCATAATGATAAATTGGAAAAGTCGATTACAGCGGTGAAACTCAATGGTGCGAACTACCTTGCATGGTCCAAGTCTATCAAAGTGGTGATAAGAACGAAGAAGTTAAAAAAATTTACGGAAGATCCCCCGCCTGAAAATTCCACTGAGTATGAAGATTTGATGAGTGCAGATGCATATGTTATGTCGTGGTTGTGGCATAGTATGGAGCCGCATATCGCTGCTAATGTTCAGTGGTGTGAATCAAACAAACAGATTTGGACATCTCTGGAAGAATCATATTCGCAGAAGCGAAACGTTGCCCGTATCTATGAGTTGTACGAGTTATTGTTTAATACAAAGCAAAATAGGAAGCATGTGAATGAATATCTGGCTTCAAAGAAGACTTTGTGGGAGGAACTGCTTCAATATCATCTTGTTACTACTGATTTGAAGGAAGCTAAGAGACAGAAGGAAGAGTTTTCAAAGAATGCTTTGTGGGAGGAACTGCTTCAATATTATCTTGTTACTACTAATTTGAAGGAAGCTCGGAGACATAAGGAAGTGTTTCATTTTTCACTTATCCTAGCCAGCTTTGATCCTGCGCTCGAACCTTATAAATCTCAAATGCTTGCTGGAGAGCAATTACCTACGGTAGCAGATACTTTCTCCCGTCTCAATCGTTCCTTTCTAGGACAGAGTTCTATGATGCCGAGTACTAACTATTCTGTCCTAGTTTCTAGTGCTGCTGGTCGTGGTTGTGGACGTGGTAGTGGACGTGGCGGCAGAGATGGTGGTCGTAGTTTTGGTCGAGAATGAGGCCGTGGTGGTAGAGACAATGGTCGTGGTGGTGGCCGTGGTGGTGGTCGTGGTGGCCGTGGTCAACCACAGAATTATAACTATTGTGGAATGCTCGGAATGCTCGGTCATGTCGAAGCCTATTGTTGGGACAAGTGGGCAAACCAGAATATGCACATCAAGTGCATGATAAAAATATGCAGTCACAGATCACCACTTCTGCTCCCAAGATGATACTTCGGGTTTCAATCAGATTTCAACGTCTGATACCTCATCTCCATTTGAACAGATCCTTCAAAAATTGAACGCGCTTGCTAGTACCACCTTCAAACCTACTACAACTATGGCACATATAGGTAATCATGCTTTTGTGGCAACCCAGTCACCATCCATCTTTTTGGTCATCGACTCAGGAAGAAGCTCTCACATGTCTGGTATAACCTCTCTTTCATAATCGTAGTCCTATGAAACATAATATTATCTTGGCTGATGGGTCTACCCGTCCTGTGCTTGGGAAAGGTGTCATTCACCCTACTCAATCACTATCATTATTTGATTCATTATATGTGCCTAATTTTTCATTTAATTTGTTATCTGTGAGTCAGTTAACCAAATATCTTCAATGTTCTGTGATAATTTCTTCAAATTTGTGTATTTTTCAGGACCTCGGGACGAAGAAGATGATTGGTTCAGGGCATGAAAAAGATGGATTGTACTCTACTTGGATCCACCTGGAAAGGCTTTCACTTTTGTTTCTATTTCTGCGTTGCAGTGGCATTATCGTTTGGGACATCCGTCTTTGGCTAAGTTACGTCAAGTTGTTCCTAATTTGAGTCATGTTTCTAGTCTTGAATATGAAGCTTGTCAGTTAGGCAAGCATCACGACTTGGTGTTATTTAATGAAAGAAAGATCTGAGTTTCCAAATGTTATCTGTCTTTTATAATGAAGTCTATGTTCAGTTTGATAAACATATCAAAATTTTGCATTCTGATAATGCTTTGAAGTATACTCAATCTTCTGTGAACAGTTTCTGTGTTGATCGTGGTATGATTCATCAAACAAGTTGTCCACACCTCTCAACAAAATGGTATAGCCGAACGCAAACATCGACACATTTTAGATGTGGCTCGAACTCTCGTGTTCAATATGCATGTCCCTAAACAGTATTGGACAGATGTCGTTCTTACTGCATGTTACCTAATTAATCGCATACCATCATCTGTATTAAATAGCAAAATTTTATTTTCCATATTACATACAGATGTCGCACATTTTTCCTTTACCTCCTCGAGTGTTTGGTGTCGCTTTTATTCATAACTTGGAACCTAATCGAGATAAGTTGGCTCATAAATCTCTGAAGTGTGTCTTTCTTGTTTATCCTCGTACTCAAAAAGATTATCGTTGTTACAGTCCACAGTCACACAAGTATTATGTCAGTGCGAATGTTACATTCTTTGAGTCTACCCCTTTCTTTCCTTCAGGAGACCGTTGTATTCCTTTTACAACAGATTTGATATCTTCCATACCACTTCCAGTCATTCCTGAATCAATTTCTGTCTCAATTCTCCATTTACAGGTTTATTAGAGATCTAAGGACAGGCCAGTGGTTCTGCTCAACCAATCAGCTTCCGTGCCTGAGATTTCTGCTCCCATCACCACAAATCCAGATAACCTACCTATTGCTCTCAGAAAAAGAAAACTTTGTACCACAAAGAATAAGCATCACATTTCTAACTATGTTTTATTACACCGTGCTTCATCATCTTTTCATGCATTTGTTGTTTCATTGTCTTCTATTTTCATTCCCAAAACTTACAAGCAGGTTGTCATCTTCTTGTTGAAAAAGTGCAATGGATGAGGAGATATATGCTTTACATCAAAATCAGACTTTGGAGCTTACATCACTTCCTGTTGGGAAGCAGACACTGGGTTGTAGATGGGTGTACACTGTTAAGTATCATCCCGATGGTTCTGTTGAGCGCCTCAAGGCACGGTTAGTTGCCAAAAGGTATACTTAGACATATGGTGTGGATTATATGGAGACATTCTCTCCAGTGGCTCGGCTTAATTCAGTTCGGATTCTTATTTATGTGGTGGTTAATAGCCAATGGCCTATATATCGGCTGGATATAAAGAATACTTTCTTGCATGGTGACTTACAGGAGGAGGTTTATATGGATCAACAATCGGGATATGTTGTAGCAGGAAATGAAAAACTCGTATGTCGATTAAAGAAAGCATTATATGGACTGAAACAGTCACCTCGTGCTTGGTTTGACAAGTTCAGTTCAGTTCTCATTCAGTATGGCTTTCGGCGCACCACATCAGATCATTCAGTATTTTGTCATTCTTCCTCAGCAGGTATTATCGTATTGATTGTTTATGTTCATGATATCACTATATCTGGGAGTGATAATGCTGGAATTGTGAACTTGAAGGCCTACCTTAGTCGTCAGTTTCATACCAAGGATTTGGGTCTTCTTCGATATTTTCTTGAAATCGAGGTTGCTCAATCTAAGAAGGGTGTGTATCTGTCACAATGTAAGTATTTTCTAGACTTGCTCTTCGAGACTGGGATGTTGGAATGTCGGTCAGTTGAGACTCCTATGGATTATCATGACAAATTTGATGCTGACAGGGGAGAGTTATTTGAGAATGTTGGATATTATAGACGTTTGGTTGGCAAACTTAAATATCTTACTGTTACTCGACCAGACATCACATATACAGTTGGAGTAGTTAGTCAGTTTATGCATGTCCCTCGGCAGCCACATTGAGAGGCTATCTCTCGCATTCTTCGATATTTGAAGGGTGCACCTGGAAAGGATTTGTTGTACAAACCTTCACAGTTGCTTACGGTGACGGGGTTCAGTGATGCTGATTGGACAGACAATCGCAGTGATAGGAGGTATACTTCTGGCTATTGTACATTTGTGGGTGGCAATCTTGTCACGTGGCGTAATAAGAAGAATGTTGTGGCTCATTCTAGTGCAGAGGCCGAGTACCGTGCGATTGCTCATACAGCTTCTGAGATGATGTGGATGCAGTCTCTTTTTTATGAAACGGGAATTATGATTCCTATTCCGATGAAGATGTATTGTGATAATCAGTCAGCAATGTTTATCGCAAGTAATCCGGTGTTTCATGAGCGCACGAAGCATATCGAGGTGGATTGTCATTTTGTTCGTGATTTGTTGCTGAAGATACAGATTGTCACTCCTTATGTTCGATCAGAGGATCAATTAGGTGATATCCTCACCAAAACACTTGCTCGTAGTCCATTTTCTGATTTATGTAGCAAGCTGAACATGTCTGATCTATATTTTCCTGCTTGGGAGAGGGTGTTTTATTTTATTTTGTTATTTATCATATGAGTGTATAATAGTAATTGTGGGTGTATTGCATATCAATATAAATAGACATTAAATGCATCATAGGATTTTATGCTCTTGCAATCTCCTTTCTCATATTCTCTTTTCTCCTACTTTTCTACTTCTCTCCTCTCATCTCCTCTCCATCTCCAAACTTCACTATATCAGCGTACTAGTAAAACACTGGAAGAAAAAGAATTGATAAACTGCAGACCTCGCAATTGTCCAGAACCAATGACCTAAGCATTGGGCAGCCACCCCCATCACCAAAAACTGAACAAACAGAACTAGTCAAAGATTCACAATCACTTAGATCCACTTCCTGCAAGTTAGGGCATTGCAATGACAGAGTGGTCAAACTTTCTTGCTTCTGCAACACCAACTTCTGCAAGAAACAAAAATTCATCTCTCGTGACCAAAACCATTCAAGGACAAAAGCAAATGCATCCAAAAACTGGTCAACCGACAGAGACTGACCTGAAGAGCATTTGAGGTGATATTGATGCGATGAAGTGATGAACAATTTGAAACCTTGATGTATGAAAGGACAGGACTACGCAAATTTAATTCTACAAATCTGCAACATGAAAGGATTTTAATTTCAGCATGGTTTTCCTGAAAGGATAAACTTCAGAATATAGAAACACCAATCCAGAACAATAACATATATGAATAAAGAGAGACCAATTCAGACAAATTATATATTTTGTGCATGTTACAAATTTCTAACTTGTTTCCGAGTTCCCTGATGAATTTGTGAGATTTCTCCTCTATGAATGTATGGAACAGCTTAAAATAGGTCTAACTCTTGCCTGAATTTCTCTACTCTGGACCTAGAGAGACTTCCTTTCTTTCAATCCCAAGACATATAAAACCTACATTTCACAATAACTTGCCACCATAGCCACTCCAAGAGTCAAACCATGCCTTCCCTTGCTGCTCAGCAGCTGCAACTTCCAGATCTAACATATTCGTGGAATGTGATCTTGTAACTCTCACATGGCCTACAAACACCAACCTCTCCCATCCAATGCAACAGGACTCAGACCGCATACATGTGAAGAGGGCTCCAATTCTTTTAAGAAGAGTACTTAATGTAAACTAAAAGCCTTTTTTTACTTCAAGAGCTTAAAATAGGTCCAACTCTTAGTCATTACTTCTGCACTTCTCTACTCTGGACCTAGAGGGACTTCCTTTCTTTCAATCCCAACACAAATAAAACCTAGCATTTCACAACTTGCCACCATAGCCACTCCAGGAGTCAAAACCATGTCTTCCCTTGGTGCTCAGCAGCTGCAAATTCCGGATCTAAGATATACATGGAATTTGATCTCTTAACTCGTGCAGGGCCTACAAACACCAACCTCTAACATCCAGTGCAACATGACTCAGACCTCATACATGTGAAGAGGGATCCAAAGCCTCCTTTTTTGCTTCACAACCTTATCAAAACCTCTTTATAGATATTCAAACGGATTATGTTTTAAGAACTGAAACTCTCTAAACAATCATATTTTAAGGTTATTCCATACCATTCCAAACTATTCCCAGGTTTTTTCTGGCATTTCGCAATTCCTAAATCTTCATCTCTAAATAATTAATTTTAGCCACAAACCACGATTGATATCCAAAGAAGAAGAAGATGGGGGAGGGAGAGTGGGGGCAACTTACTTGCGACAATGCACAAGACTTATACTCCGCAAATGAGGCAGATCCAACGAGACAGATGTTAGGAGTCCACAATTATCAAGCTGTAGAGCCTGCATCCTCAATAGACATACAATCAAATCCATTTGAGTAAAAGCTGACACACAACATGCATAAAACCCACCACAGATGAATGAAGAAAAAAGATCCAACCTCTAACATACGACTGTAAGACACTGCCGTCATAGAAGCTGAGTTTATGCCCTCACAGTTATGAAGTTTAAGATCAATCAGCATTGGCAATCGTACAGACTGACACCAAGGGCACATAAGAATGTGAGCACCAAAATAGCAAATGCATACATGCAGGTTAGCTAAAAATAATTCATATCATACGTCTAACCTCGAGCGAGATGTTTGGACAGTATGAAGCATCAAGAACACAGAGATTAGGGCAAGCAAAAGCTATCTCGCGCAAAGTTTCATCGCTCACACACGAACAAAATGACAAGTCCAATGATGCTAGTAAAGGACATGAAATAGCTGCAGAACGGATTCCAGTGTCTGATAGCTTGTGACAGGAAGACAAATCCAATTCATGTAACTGAGGGCAACTAAGCAAGGCATGTGCCATGCCGGTGCGTTTCAGAGACAGAGTTTGAAGCTGAGGGCATCTGCAAATTTTCAGAGGAGTGTTTATGTTGACTAAATAACAGAAAAAAATGCTAAATTACAACTAATTAATTTTAACACTTTCTTCACCTGACAGAAATACGGAGAACACGACACTTCACAATGTTAAGTTCACGCAATTTGTCATGGTATACAGTAATCTCTTGGATGCCATTACCAAGAGATGCATCATTAATGCTCAAGCTGTTCAATGCAGGACAATCCGTCAAAGAATGGAAAAAAGTATCATTGAGTTGTCCCTTTCCCAAGATCAGAGTTTCAAGTCGCCTGAAAGTTAACAGCACATAAAATAAAAATCGGAGGAAAACAAGTATAACTGGCTTAAGACAGGAGGGCAACAGAAAAGAGTAACAAGTGAGGAACCTTAGAGAAGACATTGCCTCCGCCACAAGCACATCGGAGTTATGGACGCCAGATAAATTCACTAAATTTGCATTTGGATAGCGGTAACAAATTGCCTCAACTGTATAGTATATGAAAGTCAATAAACAAATTAGACAAACCATAAATGTATGGTTTTTACATTAAAAAGGGGAAGTTTGAATCCGATCTAAAGCTAATTACCACTACCAGTTACCCTTCAAGAACTGATATTTTGGCCAATATATTTTAGTAAAGGTCATAACCTTTTATCATTACTCAGATCAACTTATTAGCGCATCGAACAACTATAGAGATACTCATATAAAAACTACAAACTTAAATACCTATCAATAGATTGAAATTCCACATATATAAATACTTAATGAGCTTTGGACTGATTTTGATAACTTATATTATTAAATTAGTGTTCATATTTTAACCATCATGATGGCAATTTTGGTATGACTAATTAAATAGTAGTTTACCGAACTAATGTTATACAGTATTAAATAATAATTAATATCTTATCAAATATCATATTTGAAGAAAAAGACACTTTAATTTAATTTTACGTTTATAATATCGATATGCATGTATAATATATTGAAAGGTTACACTTTAATACTATCAGTTATCTACTTCTATTTTATATATATGGTTGCCCCATGCCTCCTCACAGGTTGTTCTAGTCATTGATAAAAGGATGGTCAAAGATGAAGATTGCAAACTTTTATTATTAATACTAAGTTCTATTAGGCATTATCAGTAGTAAGAACATTTAACCACAAGCAGGGTAAGAGTAGAAGGCATACAGTTATGCTCAGAGACATCTGTATCCTCAAAATTTAAACATCTCCAAAAGTCTTCATGCGTACTAGCCACTTGCCACTGCCTGCATGTTGCCCCAGCTTTACATAAATCTTTTTGGCTTAAAAAAGAGAAAACCTGCAAAGGATTACAAAATTTGATTATCATTATTTGTTCATGCTAAAGCAAACACTAATTGACAAGAAGATTGAGGGATATTACAAGGTGCAACAGATCTTCAGTTAAATCCATTCTAATCACATCTTCTACAATGCTGCTGCTGCTGCTGCTGCTGCTGGGCTTATCTCCATTGCCACCATCGCTTCCTCCACTGTCGCCGTTAGTAGGGTTTATGCAACTATCACTATTTGAAACAATGCTGAGATCGACCATTTCAGACTCGGATGGAAATGCTCGTGAATTGATGCAGTCTCTAGCAGCAGACGCTTCAGTGCCAGAGGAAGGTCTAGTGGCATAGCGTCTTTCCCTGAATTGAAAAAAGTAAAAAATATTACAACTTGCATATATATTAAATCGACAAGCAGAAACATTTGACAATTCGAAAAAATACTTTGAGATACTGTGAAGCCATTACACTCTACAGTAAAATTATGTCACCAAAAGTATGATAGCTGCGACTTTTCAGGTAGGGAAGCAGCTCAAAGAAAAAATTTCAATACAAAAGTAGAATATCACATCCAGTCATTCATACGACAATGTGTCATGTCTCTAAGTGAAGGACATTTGTTCCTTTCAACCATGGTTCACAGTATTCGTATCGGACCCTTCTTAATTGGCAGTTTGGGGCAGTATCAGAGTGTTCCGGAGGGTCGGCAGTTTTGAATCTGTTGGTCTCGGTAGTTTCGACAGACTAGGAGGTTTTGGTATCAATTTCAATATTAGTCGATACCGCGAACTATGTTTCAGACCACTGAACAACTTAGCTAACATGTTGAGCTAACTCACATAATCAAAAACAATTTTATGGAAAGCTCACTTGCATATAAGCTAGAAAGTAGATACCCCAGATCATGCATACTTTTAAAGATTTCCTGCAATATGCTTATCATCTTAACCCATGAGAAATGATGAAGACAACAATATAAGCTATTCAAAAGGGGAATGACCAAGTGAAAACATGGTATAAATCATACATTTGTTTTGTTTATAATCTGCAAGTGATAGCAAAGACACCACCAGCACAAACAGATAATCAATAGAAAAGACCAATCAGGCCCCAATTCCCCAAGTCAACTCAAAGTTCAGGATGGTACCTTTAGGGGTGAGCAATTGGTCTATTCGGTTAAACCAAACTGCAATATCACAAAACCGCAGTAAACCGCAATTAGGAAAAACCGAACCGCATTTTACCAAAACCGAAGTGAACAAAACCGAATAAAAATTGCAATGTTTGGTTCAGTTTATGCGGTTGGGCCAGTTTAGTCTAATGGGACAGGCTAGTATGATTTTGTATCAAAAACATCAGTAGAAATTTAATTTTACAGCCATGATTTTTATGCGACTTGTTGAACAAATGGAGACCTGTGAAATTACAAATCACACAAAACTTTTTGAATCAGAAAGGGAAACAATATTATTCAAGTACACACTACAATTCATTCATTTAGGACTTCTGACCTTCTCACTCCGACTGGATGATTGTAATGGCAACATCAAGATGAACAAAACCATAAATTCTTCTTGTATGGGAATCAAACCCAACGCTGGAACATCAAAAAGCTCACATTCATCTCCAATATAATATACTAATGGTTCTCTTTCTCAGTTGGCTCATACCTTATTAATCATGGTTTACAAGCCTAGTCGACTGCAGACTATAGTCAAAATGCAGACAACTGAAGAATTTAGTTCAAGTAGTCACCTTCAAAGGTTCAGCAATAAAAAATAAAATGTTTTCAGCAACAAAAACCTGATGTTTTCAGGAGCCCCAAACACAATATACATTACAAGCAAAAACAACTAATTATAAATACTAGTTTTTCGTCTTCGGATCTGCCTACCAGCTCTCATTGATCTACTGAATAGACCATAAATTTATAAAGATGCCTAGGAAAACTTCAAAACTAAGTATACCATAAATTTATTAAAAAACATATGAATACTTTCCAATAATTTCGATTACCTATCTAATGCATATTCGAACTTCAACCTACATTTTATCCAAACTTATATTCTAATATGCATCAACTATACACCTTGACGTCCTCCTATAACTTACTAAATATCCTAAGTCGAAAGCAACATTTACAAACAGTTATCCATCAACAAAATGAAGTACTATAAAAACATTTGGACATTTTCTGATAACAATTAAATTATTAACTAGCAATATAGAAAAACAATGATACGAACTTGAAAGAGTGTAGCTGATGATGACAAAAGACTAGGAGCTTCATTTTTGTGCCATTCAAGGAGAGGAAGAAGAAAAGAGAGTGTAGAAGAACATGGAAAGAAAAAGAGACAGACGAAACATAAAAGACAAAGAAAAGAAAGAAGATAGTCAATGATGGAAACTTCAAAAGGGAGTAAAAGAAAATAGTTACAATGAGAATTTTACAGGATTTGGATAAACCATTTGTGCTAACTAGTAAGAAATATACACCATGTGGGGGAAGAAGACCCCCCCCCCTGTGGGACACCACCACCACAAACCTACACCCACTTTGGAAGAGTAAAAGAGAGGTAGTCTTGGATAGAACAAAAATGTGATTACGGAAGTAGACTCAATCCAAAGAACTATTATTCCAAATTTCTCACTTTTTAACTTTTTCCAAAAAAATAAAAGATTTTCTCTCCACTTAGCTTCATGATATAGACACGTTTCTTAATTGACAAAAGCAATCCTATTTATGCATATTATACGTACCACCACCTACCAACTAGTTAGAATGTTAAAACTTAAAAAAGGGGTAAAGTATTCCTGAAGTAAAACATCCGAGGGAACAAAAACGTCTAAGAGAACAGTGTTAGTACCTAGACAGCCAAGTTTTAAGAAACTAATTGTCGGAATAAGAATGGAACTACATAAAGGAAACAGAAAGTAACACCTTAATTCAACATCTACTTCAAGCAGCTACTCCACAGGGAGATACAGTAAGAAATAGTCCACTGCAAGATAGCACAGTAATACCTCACAAACTCACCCTTTTTTCACAAGAGATGAGATCATGGAAACACCCACTAATTTCTTGGGTACATAAACACTCAGAAGCAGGCATGCAAATCAAAAAGACAACTGGATCAAAAGAAGCCCAGTTCCTCTCTTCTCCGCCAAAAAAGAGAATAAAGTATTAATTTCATCAGCTTCTGAAAATAGATACAACCAAGGGCAAACTAGACAATGATCTCCACGACATACTCCATTCACGAGAAATGAAAATTAAAAATGGTGGAAATCAAGAAACAATTAAAGTTTGGATTAGGTAGGTAGATAGATCCTATTAGCTACAATACAGTACCCACTAATATAGTGTTTTCCCTCATCTATTCATCAACAGATTTAAACAACCATCGACCTTACTGTCAACTTGTCAAATCTAGATTCTTGATGTGATTCGTTTTTATAGGGTTCCTTATCGCCTAACAGATTGTGTATAATAAGATGACTTCTCTCATGTGCAAAAAGATATGAATAGTAGGTACACAGCTACAAACTACACATATATTGATGAACTAAACAAAGCAAAAAATCAATAAAACCTTTATCTCAAATTTTGGGGTCGGCTACATCACTCTTTATCTTCCAATCTGCTAGGCCCATCTCCTCACTCGGTAGCATGAGAAGATGTCAAATCCTTTTACACAACCTGAATCCTTTTAGAAGTAACCATTGTGCTAGCAGATCCTTTAACTAAATCCCATCACTCCTAATTGGCCTATGTTGTATATTCCCAAAAATTATTAGACAATTTCTCTCATCTTAACTCCAACTGAGAGCAACTCGAGCTTTCCTTTAATGCACTCATTCTTTTATCTTGTCTTCCAATATATTGCCACTCATCCATCTCAAGTGTGTTCATTTTTTTTTAAATGATTACTTACTCTCTAGCCTTTTGATCCATAAGATAGTTGGTCTTTCATCTACCATATTACTAAATAGCTAATAGTTCACTCATAGAATCTCTAGGCCATAAATATGAACATATCCCTCATACCTTCTTGAATCTTTTGCTAAAGCTACAATTGGTTACCTTTGTCCTAATGTTCTAGATCCTCCATATTTCAGAGCTTCTCTTGCACATTCGTATTTTATGAGCTAGACTTCTCTAATCTCATCAATTAATACAATATCATCTACAACCAACATATAACAAATACTTGTCTTGAATCTTCCTAACTACTTCGTCCATAACTAGTGCAAATATGTGATAACATCATAATGCATCTTTCAGTATACTATAATCCAACCAACCACTGCCAATTGGCATTCTTAGCTACTAAACACTGCAAAATAGGTGACCACACCATAATGCATCTTTCATTGCACTATAATGCAATAATAATATATAACTATAAATAGCCATCACAATTATTAACCATAATTATGATATTGACTATCAGTCGTCGTCATAACTAACTTGGTAACAAAGAGCACAACAATATAAGGTGTCTATCAGAATTACTAAAAGAAATAATTAAATCTATATTACTAAATTACTAATGAGTGATCACGTATACTTTGCCATTACTAAGTGCATTTTTGTTATCAAAATCACCCAACAAAGGATGGAGGGTAAAGATTAATTTCACAATTAATCAGGGTAAATTGGAAATGCAAATAAGAATAGTAAGTCAGCAAAATGGGAAAATCCTATCATTTATCCACCAATCATGTAAAGAAAGCAATATAACATCAATACCCAGAATAAAGGAACTCAGAACCTTGTTAAAGGCGCCACCTTTTTGGCACCCCGGCGGGTTTCTAATATAGGTGTGCTCCGTCCCCTGAGTTTTGGTGCCCCAAAATGTCCCAAAACGTCTTTGGCGCCTTTGGGCGCAGGGAAGATCCGTCCAGTCCCAAGCAGTGACTAGGTCGGACCTTTTTTTTTTAATTAGTTAGGCTTGTTTGTTATTACTAAGAAATTACAAATGAATGGGGCCAGGGACTTGAGTATAACTATGTAATATGTTAGAGACTCAAAATTTTAATAATCCAATGGCCATGGACTTGAGTAAAAAAAAAAATTGTTTGAAAACTTAAACTTAATTACAAGTTACAACTTACATGTAACAAAAAAAATATTTGCCAAAAAATATTTAGCAACCCAAACAACCAACTCACGGGCTTCCTTCTCCATCATCTCCTCAACCAAAAGAGTATTCTCTACTTCTCCATCATCTCATGCCTCATCAAGTTTATCACTTCGTCTTCAAGATAACAAGCCATCAACTTCAACACCAAGTCAAAGACTCAAAGATATGTCAATTTTTTTTGTTCTTTTTCGATTTTATTGATTTATGAGACTATACTTATTAATTTGTTTTTACTTCAAGCATTTAGTAACATACAATGTATATTGAGACTATCAAATGCTAAGGTTTAGTTTTATTAATTAATTTGAGTTTTTGGAATGAAAGACACAACTTACATAATGTATACTAGGGAGGGTATTGTTAGAGCGCCTTGACCCGCCCCAAACAACATAGCTCAGAATTAGCAACAAGAACATATAGCCTTTATTCCCTATCTCATCTACTATTAGTCTATCAGCAAATACCAAAAATGACCAGGAAGATAAATAATAAAATGTGTCCATAATGGATATTATTGTCCGTTGCGCCAAAAGAAGCTGAAATATGAGACAAACATCTTATTAATTCTGAAATATTTTAATCTTATTTATTAGCAAATACCAGACAGACAAAAAGGTAGGCACCAATAAGTAGAGTATTATCTACCTAGTCATACTCATTCCAACAAAAGGTAGGCACAGAAAAAATAGTATTTTTTATCTATGCTATGTTGCATGGACATGAATATAACCTGTTATGATCCGGACAAGGAGACATGGACACGGCACCTTCTTTGTCATGTCCTAGTATATTTTGGAGTCTTTGACCATGTTGTGTGTCCAACAGTGCACCAATTTTAAAGTTTTTGTGATTCCTACATCAGCATCATTGAGAGAGAACCCAAGAGAAATAGATAATAGATCATCTCCACCACGAATAAGCCAATACCAAATAAGCAACATACCAAATCAGCCTCCCATCTCAATGACAACTCCATCTTGTTAACGGAGAGAAATAAGGAAGTAAACCTAGATAGAGAGAGAACCGAAGCTAACAGACATCAGCAACATGAATTTTGTATCCTTTTAGGACTGACTAGCTAAATTGTTGAGATTTCCAACCCAACTTTTGATTCCACCTACACTTTCTATGATACTTACCATTCTAGATATCTATGACCCTAGATCAAAAGAAAGATACCGGAATTTGCAACCCTAGATCAAAAGAAACTCCTTAAATATATGCTCCAGAAAGGGACACAGTTAATGTAGTCAGGGTTTGTGTGGTCAGTCAAAGGTCAGGGATCATAAAGGCAGAAATCTCTCTTCGGACTGAACAGCACCGAAATTTTATTATATCCGCTGGACGGCACTGTATTTCTGATGTATTTGAGCTTTGTTTATTGGTTCAGGTTTGGCTTGTGTGTAACCCGCTATTGAGATCCATTCCCAACACAATAGACCCAAATAACTAAAAGTATAAACATCAGTGAATTCAGATATTATCTGGAATCCCAGATTGTGTGGCTAACCGAATTCACGACCCAACACATTCCGACCCAAATCGAATGAAAGTCCATCCGATTCTGGCCAATTCATACCTGACCCGTGTGGGATACAGGCATTAACAGCCAATCCATGTATCCATGTAACATAGTCCAATACTTACTGTGAAAGAACAGTTTTGACTCAGAATCTGAGTACCATATAATAAAGAAAAACTAATTATGATTGAAATATCTCTAAAGTGTATCAACAATGGTCAGATATTTGGGTAAAAACAGATCCCATGTGACGTGGGTTTGTAAATGCACATACTTCTTGTAGTGACAAGGCTAATCGTGTAGAGTAGCGAAAAACAAATCTGGTACCAACAACCCATGCTCAAGGCTAATCTTGTCACATAGTATACATGCAATACCTATGTCAGCTTGCCATTGGATTCCTTCATGCCTTGTGAGAGAGATGCAATTCAGAGGTCAATTTGCCACTTTTCCAAGGCTATCAATGGTAACCAATAATCCGAAAACCCGACCCGATTATTCTAGAATTATACGTTAAAGTAAACCCAAAGTCTTTAAAGGTTAAAGTTTGGATATGGCCTCAACCATACCCAATAAGGAAACCCAAAACGGACTTACACATAGCAAATATCAAGTTTAATTTGTACATTTGAGTGTACAGTTTGAATTCTCTGCCAATATATATATATATATATATATATATATATATATATATATATATATATATATACCAAACATATATATATATGGTTCTAATAGCTTTAGTCTTGAGGTAATGGAAATGGATCCTTGAGCCAAGGTAAGTTTGGGACTCTTATATTCCCAAAATGGTGAAAATGGTGAGAAGGAAGTTCAATATGAAGTATCATGTCCCAAGCTAAGCCAAAGGAAGTTCAATATGAAGTCTAAGGTCACAACCCAATCTCGAAATTTCCTGACCACTTCTTTTGGAATAAAATTTTAGGACGTTGAGATGTACAACAACGGAGAAACCTTTGTGGTATGCTACAAGGACATAGAAGTTGGATGGCCATCACTGCACACTTGAAGTCTAGAACTACTGAAGCAAATTAAACTTTGAGGAGAAGGTTCGTTTCAAGGAGGAAGGAATGTTATGTGCCTAGCTAGTTATTAAATATGTTGAATTAGCCTTGTGTTGAGTTGCTTAATTGTAGTAGGTGTAAGTGGTTAGTAGGGAGATAATATACGAGTCATTTTGTGAGTGGGTTGTATTGTATATATTTACTTTCTTATCAATAAAAAAGGGGAGAATATTATGATAAAGCTTTGTATTTACTAATGGAGGGCTCAGTTCCCCTTGAAGGGGACTACAAATGGAAGTGTTAGCGGGTTCCCCTCGAAGCAATCCACCCATTAATACGGGCACATATCATTCTAGGACTCTGATTGCACCACTGTGTGTCATCTATAACACATTTGTATAAGGGCCTCCATTTGTATAGTCTATACATAAGCATTAAGCTCAAGGACCATAAGCTAGCCTATATAGAAGATCTAGGTTTCTGTTCAAACAATAAGTGAAAACCCAGTTTTCTAAAATCAGTAAGAGGTACAGAAACAATTCCAATATATTCCATAGCACAAAAAGGAATATGTTCATCTTGGGTGAAACAAAAAATTTCGCACATGAAAAAAAAGGTTGTGCATGTTTAGACAATTCAGAACATAATCATCTCGAGAAATGATTCCTTGAGCAACTAATGTGTGGAAAGCAATGCCGAAGGGTGTATAGCCATTTATCCAGTTTCTAAATATTTATACAATTTCAGCAGCTAGTATCTTGAAAGTGGTTTTGGAAGGACCTAAGGAACACAGAAGCAACGTAAAACCATGATTAAAGCTAGAAGGGTTTGAGGTCATCTATCTATCACTTATTCATTTCTTCTACTAAGTAATAAAATAACTAAATTCTAAATGGTGATGATGATAAGAAAATCATGTAATCTGAAATATAATGGAATGAAGCAATGGTCTCCTGCCTGTTAATCATCTCATATCATAATTTCCTGAACCTTAATTGATTAGGCGTGAGTAACAGAATTCTACAATCAAAAATAGAAACATGAACATTCCATAACGTTGAGGACAAGTGATTTCTTGTCTTGCTATAATTACATGCAATGTGAATATTATAAATGGATACAAACTTGAGATCTTCCAGTAAATCATTATATCATAAAGGATAGGAGTATTTTTCTAGGGATTCCAAATGTGATAAAAATGGTAAAACATTTCGACCCTTGATGCTACAATACCATGTCGCATCAGCCATTATGTGAGTGATGCTATAAAATGATTAGCATTGGTAGAAGTAGAATAATTTAAACTTCATACAATTTCAAAAACACGATCTGTTCAGCCCAAGTATTGTCTGCTTGCTTTATTAGTCTGTTTATTGTCATTTGATTGGTAAAGAAATAAACAATGTTTCATACTATTGAACTTCAGATACAAGAAATTACCTATCAGTTTCCAAGACCTCATTGAATAATACAGCAATTTATAAAGTAAAGTTAGCACAAGCCAACTATAGAAATAGTTTCACATGGATCTAATATAATTACAGAAAAAGCTATAAACTGCTTCCGATCAGTCTATATCTACTCCAACTAGTGCGAGTAAAAGGTAAAAAAATGTTATTTCTGCTCAAATTAAGTAAAAATGATAAGCCAAAATCAAATTTCGATATTTCAATAATTGATAAAAAAACATTAAATGCTCTTTCTAATATGTCAAAAAATTTAATGAAGCAGTAAAAACTCACTCGGCATAGGCAAGAACTTTAGCCCTTTTATAATGAGAATTTCTATCCCTTTCGGAACCCACCGCCTCTGGAGCAGCTCCTTCAATATCAGCCATCAAAAGTTCCCCCAATTCATTTCCCAATACACCCCTAGACTGATATCCATCAAAAAAGCTTGAGCTCCCAAAGGTCAAATCCCACGGATTGAGCCAACCCTCTCTCCTTTCCCCACCATTAGATGATGATCCAATTCTCCAACCCCATCTCCCCAAGGATAGCCCTAATTCTAACTCCTCTTGCTCCTCATCATCAACATCATCCTCCTCATCATCTTCCTCTAGTCCACTATAATCATCCGCCACAGCCTTCAATCGATTGTCTGCCATATCAAACACTAATCACTTATCGCTAGGCATTCCCCTCATCCAAGACCTATAATCAAGAACCAGTTGTTAGGAGAACAATGTAAAAGCAAGTTCTAATTAGAAATTTCTATACACCTTATTGACCCCATGGCCTTCCCCACCTAAACTCCACGGACCATGGAGAAAGAACAAATACGAAGGACACCCCAAAAAGCCATGTGGCAGCATATCACACGTATCCAGCACAACACTGACACTCCAAAATTAGTGGCTGACCTATCATCGTGTCCATAAAGCACCGTGACGTATGTGTGTCCATGCAACATAGGTACTACTTCTACTACTTCAGGCTAACTTCACCCAGCATGAACAAATGACACATTTCCCTTTTTCTACTACCTATCTATCTATACAACTGAACTCTACCAAAAAAAAAAAAAAAAATTCAAATTCTTCTCGATCCAAGCCCCAGAACCAAAATCCAAACATCAATTAAAATAAAAAATATACGAAAGAGCATAGACTCCCAAAATATCAAATCGAAAACATATCCAATCCAAAGCCAAACAAACAAAATTTGATCTTTAACAAACAGCATTGACTACAGATCAAAACTTAATCAAGCATTTCGAACTAATATATATTCCAAAACAACAATATGCTTCCCAAAAAATAGAAAACCAAGTTTCCCTCGGACCATTTTCCCCAATCAAACCCTAGAATCAATAACCCGGCTACGAAAAAAAAAGAGAAGATCAAACAGAATTATTCAGAAAATATACCCAAAATCTGCCATTCGCGTTCAAATCCAGCGGAAAACCCCGCTTATTGACAAGAAAGATTCGATCTTTGGAAAATCCAAGCGATTTCTCTGAGGAAAGAGGAAAAATTGGAGGGAAATCGGTAGAATTACCGGATCTTCATCCCCCCTCTGTGATTTTGAGATCAAATAGAGAGACAAAATTGGCGCTGATTTTTTCTTCTTCCTCTCAAAGAGAAGGATTTGGGGATATTGGGAAGAAACGGTGGTTTGTGCGATGAATAGTACACGTACGACGAGGAAATGGAAAAATGAAAAAAAAGAAAAAAAACGTAATTTAGCAAGAAACCCCTGCTTAGGAAACTTCTTCATATGAACTTTATCCACTTTATAAAAAAATTGCACGAGACATATTTTTTTAGAAACTAGTAAATTCACTTGCCTTCCGCATAATTGTTTTTCTAATATTATTTAAAAACAGTTTCAATATCTTCTACTATAACCGAACTAAACTGGCTCTTGTTGTCAGTGTGAAGAGTTATAACCTCTCTGGCTAGACGGAGGTCTCGGGATCAAACCGCGAGAAGGTGTGGGAGCAGTGGGCCCAAATGGCATGCAACACAACGTGCGTAGAATCATGTGTCACGCCCCAGTCCCAAAATGCGTAGGACCAGGAATACGCAACACGCCAGCTACGCATTCGACCAGACTCGGGTTCGACTCGAATACGTATAAGCTGTAATAAAAATGGTCACTATCTAAATATCCAGTAAATATAAACATCTATGTCTCAATCCACAATGTACAGAAATATACAAGGAAGAGCTACATGTGCTAAAGTCGGCCGCCCAATGACACACAAACTCGAATAGACTCGAAAAAAAATATGAGTCTATAAAAACTAGACAACAACAGCAGATGAATAACAATATGAATGAAACAACCATAATGCCGGTAGAAATGATATGAGTACCTGGTACAAATGCCCGCAAGACAAGCAACTCCATCAGCAACTCCAAATGCTCCGTAATCGTCTATGCTGCAAAACTGGCAGGGGACCAGGTCCTCAGAGGGACGTAACAAGGTACAAAAATACAACATGCCAAAGTACAACAGAAAGAAGCAAGTGCAACGATGGTGTAATCTAGCATAACCAACTAAGTGAGACACATTTTAAAAACAATGTTCGACGTGTGGGCTGTCCAAAATAAAACCGTAGCTCCGAACACGAAAACACACGAGACGTACCGCAGCTCCGGGCAAAGAGTCACACGGGTGATACAACTACTCTAGATA
Source organism: Iris macrosiphon (assembly GCA_036927795.1). Classification (NCBI taxonomy): domain Eukaryota; kingdom Viridiplantae; phylum Streptophyta; class Magnoliopsida; order Asparagales; family Iridaceae; genus Iris; species Iris macrosiphon. The sequence goes on along the minus strand of JAYESA010000002.1, from coordinate 179,762,310 downwards.
CAGGATCACTACAGAAATAATACATATACATATATAAGCGCGTGCAGAGGAGCCCAAACGTCTAGTAACTGTCTTCCCCATCCCAAGCGGTCAACGATTGTGCGCTGAACCTGAACCTCTATCTAGCAGTCTCGACATACTAAAGTAACTATCAGTCAATGAGACCCTTAGGTCGTCCCAGGTTCCGGTCATGATGTCAGTATCAGGATACATAAAATCTGGTACGATGACAGTGTCTGAATGTGTCCTAGAGTTATGATATACACAGGTACGTACATCGAGGTGTTACGAACATCTATCATTCGTTACCAAACGTTACCGACGAAAGTCTGCACCCGGTTGTGACCCGAACGCGATGGTTTGGTTGGTTTGGTTTGTTTTATTAGTTTATTTTAATTAGTTATATTTTGATTTTATTTATTTAGTTTAGTTTTGGAATTAGATTTAAGAAAATTTATTTTTACGAAATAAAATCAAAATAAATTAATTGTAAAAAAAATTAGGAAAAAATAAAAAAACGGTTTGGTTTATTTAGAAAATTGTAAAGAAAAATGTTACTTAAAGAAAAAAATGGCTATTGCAATATTTGATAAGAAAAAAAAAAGTAAATAAAGAAAAAATAAAATAAAAACTAGTATTTATTTGTGTCCTCTAATTTTATGTTTATTTTAATGGTTTAGTTTTTTTATATGAAAGAAAAAAGACTAAGTAAAGAAGAAAGACAAATAATAGGTTGGGGAATGATTTGGTTTTTATTTCGGTTTGAAATTGGATCTGGGTCTATGGATTGTTGGTTTAGTAGTTGGTTTATGTACAACGGCTATTTCACAACAGCTCTTTCAACGGCTCTTATTTTTTCAACGTTCATATCCAACGTTCGTCTAACGATCGGTTCGAAGTTACCTATATAAACGTAGTATTTGTTTGCTATCAGCATATCAAACATTGCAATCAAAAAATTTATTTCTCTCCATACGAAGTTTTTTTCTTTCGACACAGGAGAAACTCAGTTCAATATACAATCTTTGAAGTCTATTTTCTTGTTGCCATGGATCGAAGTATAACAATACTATGCTCGCTTGGTGGTGTACTAAATGGGTTAGCTTATGAAGGAGGTTTAGTTTAAGTTCTTTTAATTGATCGAAATATTTCGTTTGATAATTTACGTAATCTAATATTTGAAATTTTTTCTATTGACTATGAATTTTTATTGGTACATATTTATCTATCTAATTGCATAAATTTAGTTAGTGACAAAGCATGGAAATTTATTCTTGAAGTTAATATACAATCAGCGTATATTAATATTTTTGTGACTCCACAACCACCACCACCACCACCACCACCAAGAATTAGTAGTGCTCATAGTTATTCTCACCAAGTTATTTTATTTACTGAAGAAGAACATAGAGTAGATGATGGTAATACCGACGATAAAAATAGCGATAATTTAATAGAAAATATAGATGATGTACTTGATGATAATGTTGATAGTTTAAACAATTTATTCATTGGAAGAGAATTTATGAATCGTCATGCATTTAGAAGTTTTATTAGTGATATAGCAATTGTAAAAAAAAAATTGTTGCAGGGCTACTAGAAACAATGTCAGAGGAATTGTATATAAATATAACATTTCTAGTTGTAATTGGAGAGTGTACGCTAAAGCCATTGGCAACGGCGAAACATTCGTCATTAGTACGCTAGAAAATGTACATTCTTGTTTAGGTGGACTTACAACGGAAAATCATCCATTAGCGACAACTATTTGGGTTAAGAATAAGATTATTGATAAAATTCGTGATAATCAGTCGTATAGTCCATCACATGTTATAAATGATATCTATAGGGAACACTGAATACATATTAAATATTGTAAAGCTTGAAAAGCTAGAGAAATTGCTCTATCAGAAATAAATGGTAGTTATATTGATGCATATAGTAGTCTTGAAGAGCATGCTTTTACAATCATTGAGACAAATCCAGATAGCAGATGTTATATAAAGACTACAGAAAACAATAAGTTTCAAAAAAAAATTATTTGTTTCAAGGCATGCATTGATGGCTTCTTAAGGGAATGTTTACATGTGATTAGTACTTATGCTACATTTCTTTCCTCTAAACTTCAAGGTATTTTATTTATTGCGTGTGCTCATGATCCTAATTATCAATTATATCCAATTGCTTATGTTGTTGCTGAGAGCGAAAACACGGATTCTTGGAGTTGGTTTTTAAACGGTTTAAAAACATCTTTTAAAGGTTGTTTTAATGTATGGGATACAATTTCTTTTATACCAGATAAACAGAAAGGATTAATAAATGCCATGCGTGCTACTTTTCCAGAATTACCTTATTTTTATTGTATTCAACATTTTAAACAAAATTTAAAACTAGTATGTAGAGTGCCTTATTTTCCACGTAAATTAGACTACCTTGCAAAATGTTATAATGAGACAGATGCAAATATTTGCTTTGAAACAATTAAGGCTGAAAACATCGATATTTATAATTGGCTTGTTGGAGTAAATGATGAAACTTGTGTTTTATCATACTGGATAACAGCTTATTCTCCTTGTCCTAGATTAGATATTAACACGTTGAACCTTGTTGAATGCTTCAATAACTGGGTTAAAAACTTACGCGATAAACCAATAACAATACTACTTGATGGTATTCGAACCAAAATTATAACACTTCAGGACAAAAATCAGCAAAAAGCTAAAAAAATTGCAACTGATTATTGTTCGAAGATGTTAAATACTATGGCCAGTATCACAAGAAAAAAACACAAGCTGCAAATATTGAGTATAGTTGGTTATTTGTTTGAAATACTAGATCGTGAAACAAACAGAACATATGTTGTGAACTTAGATGAAAAATATTGTACATGTTTTAAATGGTATCATACTTGTCTGCGATGTGTACATGTATGTTATGCTTGTAATTTTAAAAATATTAGCATCGAGAGTTTTTATCCATGTATTTTTTCCAAAGAAGCATTAAGAAGCGTATATGAGCCGCACCTGGAGACAATTCCAGTCCCTTACAACATTCAAAGTACATTGGTTATAAGCGACATTGGAGTACCAGATGTACGACAGAAAGCGGAAAGACCAAAGAAGAACCGCATCATGACGAAGGATCAATCATCAAGAGATCTCCGATGTAGCAACTGTAATGGTTTAGGACACAATCGAAGAAGATGTACCAACCAACCAAGAGAATAAATGCATTGGCATAGATTTTCTTAGAAAAGTTATAAGTTCATTGATGTAATTTTATTACTAATACATAAATTTCTAATAAAACCTAGCAGTACAAGAATTTTATTTTCTGCCTCTTGCTATCTTGTCATAATTCCTACGATGTCTTGGCCTAAGACCGAGTCTATTTCTTCTTGCTACTGTATCCTCGGGTCTCTCCCCTGGCAATGGTGCCCATGGGTCAAATTTATCAGTCTCCTGTGTCTGCATCGGCGCTGTTGGAGTCACAAGTAATTGAGTAGTTGTATCAAACTGGGGTACATCAAATATAGAAGTGGCAATCTGCATGTAATAATTCCAATAGTCACCACCAGGCTGTGACGTCTCCTCGCCTGTCTCTCGGTCCATCTGTGGGGTACGTGCTTGTGACGTCCCCTCGCCCGCCCATTGATAAGTGCCCTGGCCAGCCCACTAGGAAGTGCCATGGCCAACCCACCGGGAAGTGTCCTGGCCAGCCCACTGGGAAGTGCCCTGGTCAGCCTGTTGGGAAGTGCCCTGGTCAGCCTGTTGGAAATTGCCCTGCTCAGCCTGCTGAGGGACCTCGTCATCTTGTTGAGATGGACTATCCATATGCCAAACATGAGGATACTTTCTAGGCAAACGTGCTTGTCGTCGGCTAACTAAGCCTTGAGGATAATCCGGTGGAATATGTAACAGAGGGTTCGGTGGAGTCAAAAATGCTTGCACATCATCCAAAAATGATCTTACTGTTATGCTCAACGAGTCTCTCACTGGATGATTTTCACATGCTATATTCAAATTTGGAAGCGGAAATTTAAGTAGAATCCAATTAATTCATAATAATAAAAATTATGGAGGCAAAAAATATTATCAATAAAATACGTACCTTCTCAATTACACGTTGATACCATTCACGATAACTACCATCATCAACGGCCCGATGTTGGAATCGCAACTCCTCATATCGGTAGGATAGTGTTACTGATAAGAGGAGCTTCCCACCAAGATCTATAGGCTATATCACCTAATGCTATACCATTTAAACAAATATGAGCGTTTGATTTCATATAATTTTGAAAATTTTATTTTGTTCAACTTTTTAAATAACTTACCCTCATCTATAGAGTCCATTACTTGAGACGTCTATACCGCGAGCTGTATCTCCAATCTAGAATTTCATTGTGAAATTATTTTGTTTGCTCTTTTAGTTGCACTCCCTTTACTACGGTTTAAACATGGTGGCTCATCGGGAATCTTTTGTTTCACCCAGAATTGTCGTATAATGCGATCAGCTGGATGATACATGATTTCACCTTCGAATATTAGGAAACAACTATGGACACTAAGGTCATAGGTTGTTGATTTTATTTCAGTAGGTGTAAAACCCCTAATTCTAAAAACAGTATAATCTTTTTAGTTAATTATTTAATTGAATTATAGTAATTAGTAGCTAATTAGAGGAAATAGAATTTATTTTATTTTATTTTAGGTGTTTGTGCATTTAGGAGATTTATGTAGCAATTATAAAAATTTTCTAATTTATTCCATGTAGGAGACCCTGTGGACGGTTGATAGATTGATTGTATGCTCTAAAATATAATTTCCAAAATTATATATATATATATATATATATATATATATATATATATATATATATATATATATATAGTTTATTATTAAAAGAAATAGAAAGACCCGCTGAAGTCCTTAACCTAAACCCTATTTCCCTTAAGCCCAACTAAGCAACTAAGTCACTAATCCTAAAAAACCCCTTTGTTGAGACCCAGCAGCAGCTACCAAGCCTACCCACAGGAACCCGATACCCCCCCCCCTCCGCGCGCGGCTCAATCCCCCCCCCATTTTCTTTCATCTACCTATATATACATTACATAGGTTAACAAACCCTAACCCTAAAACTTTCATCTCCCCATTTGAACATGCCGCTTCCCAGACCATAGCCTCCAGCCCCTGAGCGCCGCCGCCAACCCGCCGGAGTTCCCCGCGACCACCGCGCACCGCGACTGCAAAAATTACTGCAACTTACATGTGTTCACGCTTCGATTTCTATGCCCTCGCTCGACCAAACTTGATCATGTCTTCACCGGTAAGTTCACGACCTAACCCCCTTCCATATCTTTATATTAGTTTACCTCGAACAATGCGTAACCCTAGGCGAAAATAGCGACCAAGTTGGCAAAAAATGATAACTTTTGGGATCGCAGAAAACTGCGGTAACTACCTATGTTCACGGACTCGTATCTCCAACCACAGAGATCCGAATTCAATTTTTCTTTTTGGTATGCGAAGATCACCTAACCTAGTTTATTTTTTTATCAAATACAATAATTTATTAGTTGCTGTGTGTAGAATTAAATCAGTTAAAAAATCTCGAAAACCTGTTTTTTATAACTTTCAGAATTTGCAATACGGAGCGTGCCCCGCCAAACGGGACTGCCCCGTCATATACAAGTGTACCAAAAGGTGCGCACAGTATACCCAGACATGTGGGCTTTCGCGTAAACTGATTTGGATGCGTGTGCGCATCGAAATCAGCCCGTATCCGCAGAAAATCTCCCATGTTGCGACTTTTGCAAAATCTCGTGCCATTTAGTGCACGCTTGTCAGAATGCAACGAAACTTACTCCACTGGACTCATGGTATCGCGCTGGTCCTGTGACCCAATTTTCACACAATTCTGAGACAGTTGACCAAGTTGCCTATTGGCGGGCCCGACGGTTGACTTTTTGGGCGAAATTGTGTTCGGCTCACCGGAATTCATATTTGGACATACCGTTGAGTTCGTACTAACTTTTAGAGTTTGTTTGTAAACTTCCTCGACCAGATTTCAGTAATTTAGGATTAATTTTGACTAATTAGAATTAGAGCAACTTTTTAAAATTTTATTTATTATATATTATATTGATTGTGCACCTGTTCATTACACAATTGATTAGGGCATCACACTAGCTGTTAACCCTAAACAAATTTTACATACCTGCCCTAGACTTGTTAGACTACTTTTTCTGTATTTTGTGCAACTTCCAGAAACCTCGTTTGATGCTTCGTTTTAGTCGCACAAATATCGTTACAAACGTATGTATTTATTTCCTATTTAATTTTTTGCTCTTTATCCATCTCTGTACCCTTAGAGATTTGAGGACCAGTAGGCACCTGATTGCCCAACCAAAAATACGATAATATTCTACTCTAATTGTATTACAATTATCGTATTGACACCGTAGAAAAATTATGACCCTAATAGCCTCTAAATAATTAGTGAACACCGTGCGCAGTATTTATTAAATAATAAATACGGTAACCCGTATCACCTGCAATATCAGACCCTGCACCTGCCCAGAATCACCCCACACTGTCCAAAATATTTTCCCCAGCTATTTCTCTCATTTTTGTACAATTTAGAATTTCGGAAAATCAGTATTTAAAATTTGGTAAATTACGAAATTACGCAAAATACAAATTTTATGCATTTATGCAATTATTGAAAAGTTAGGGGTTTATATGCAAAATGACATGCTAGGTGGCCTAATTCTATTGGCTAGACCATAGGTGTGAGGGACCCACCACAAAAATCCAGAAAAATCCTGTAGAAATATCCCAAATACCAAATTACCAAAATACCCCTGAAGTTGCCATTAATTACAAAATTGCCACTCAACTAAACCTATATAAACCCTAGCCCTCCCCTTCATTCAAACCCATCCCACCGCCACCACGGCCACCCTCCGCCCACCGGACCACCGCCGAACCCGTCGCCACTCCCCTCCCCTTCCCTCCGACCACTTCCACCCACCTCCGGCCGCCTGCTCCGCCGTGGCCAGCCTCCACAGCATCATCCCGACCACCACCTCCACAGCACCACCACCACTCCCATTCACCCTCAGCGCCGCCTCCGGCCGTCGCCGACCACCGCCACACTCCCCAAAAGCTTCGCCCCGACCTCCCCTACCTACCACCACCACCTCACCCCCCCACGACACCGCCTCCGGCCGCCCTAGCCCCCGCAGTGCCGTCGACCACCCCCAACCCTAAACTACCCTCTCTACTCCGGCCGCCCCTAGCCGCCACCAACACCGTCGTGGAGCTCCGCCACCACCACCAACCTGACCGCCACCTCCCCCTCTCCCGAACCCGCCGCCTGCCCGGCCACCTCCGCCGCTCCTCCGCCGGCCAGAGCCCCCGCAAGCTGCTGCTGCTGCTGCCAGTAGCCACTGCTGCTATTGCTGCTCCTCCGGCCGCCTCCGGCCAGCTCCGCCGCCGTCCACCCGCCGTCGACGACCCCTAGGGCCCACCTGTCAGTGGGTATATTCCTAATACCTAATATATATGTATTTATATATATATTTGTATATGTATATGTATATGTATATATATGTATATATATATATATGTATATATATATATGTATAATTATATGTATATATGTGTATTTATATGTATATATTATTCTATATATATATAAATATAATATATAAAGCTATTATACAGTATAATAATACTGTATATACTAGTATTATATATATAATAAATATATGTATATGTATATGAATATTACTATATTCTATTATTATATATATCTATAAGTATATATATATATATATGTACATATATTTATAACATGTATACTATAGGTTATGTATTATAAATATATATATAACATATTTGTATATGTTATATAATTACTAGTATAATGTATGCTATGCATTTTCCTTTTATTTATTTTTCTGCATTTAATTTCCTGCACCTATTTATCTATATATATATATTATCTATATATGTATATATATATATCCAGCTGGATAATACAGCTTATTATAAATATGTAAATTTACATTTCTGCAATGTCATTATCTATATATTATATATACCATATATATAATACTGTGCTGGATATTACAGCCTATCTATATATGTATATTTACAGTGGTCACATATAGACCCTGCTACTACTTATATTATATTGTTAAATAATACAGCATTTATATACGTATTAATTTCTTGCACTGTCAATTCCTTTTTATTATCTATATATACTATACTATATACTATAGTACATATATATATATGTATTTAATTCCTGTACTGTCATTTCAAATTACCTATATTATATCTCAGTGGATATACCCTGACTATTATATTATCAGAGGATACACCCTGATAATATTATAATATTATATATCTATCGCAGTGGATATACCCTGCTACTATTTACCTGCATTTGTCTGTTCTTTAAATACTATATATATTGTCACGCCCCAGACCCAAAATGCCGAGGGACTGGAGATGCGTGGCAATGGCCAGCAGCACGCACCGATGGATAACCCAATTTAATGGAGCCATCAGGGCGTACTTAAGCTGTAAATAAGGTCTACTACACAAGTCACACTAATCTCATCCATGAAGATAAAGAAATAAACTGCATAATCAAATGGAAATAAGTAGCAACATCATCACAGCAAGTCAGTCGGAGCAACAATCCGACTATAGTCTGAAATAAACTGGCTCTATAGGCCAGGAACAAAAGATGTAAACATGAAATAAATACTGAGTACTGGAACAAGCACTCAGGAGAAGTCCTCGGCAGTCACCTCGTCTTCAGCGTTCGGTTCAGCTCCAGCAATAGCTTCAGCTCCTGTCCCGTATATCTCGGGATACTGCTCCTCAGCTAAACCTGGGGACATAATCCATTCCAAGTCCTCAGTGGACATAGCAAGGCACAGATAGTACAAGCCAAAATGAATAAGCAGTGCAATAAATAATGAATCAGCAGGGTAAACTAAGTAACTAACCATCTATGTGATATGCAAATGAGAGCAACACTAGTACTCAGGCTGAGACCGCTACAAGCTCTGTGTCGGGGAGCCGGTAGCAGTAATAACACGTAAAGGGTCTAGCTCTGCTGGAGAGTCTACAACCTCACAATAATAGTAGATATATATATATATATAGGACAGCCTGTAGCCTGTGTGTCTCTCCCCACCCAATGTAATCACGCAAGCCATGACCATAACGTCTCATGTCCATGTCAGCGGGATTATAACTAATGCAACAAGTCATACTGTCTATAAATAAATAACTCTGTCAAGTCCTGTATCCTATTCAGAATCCCCACGAATAACTCGGGAAGATTCTGTCCATGATAGTGTCAAGTGTCCTGGGTTGTAGGGTACTTGAGAGGTCAAGTACAAAATAAGGGGGGGGGGTCGTAAATCCATCTCTAAATGACGAACCCAACACCGCGTACGGTGTTAGTACCCGACTATGATCGGGCTCTAGGTACGTCGTATGTTTCCTAGGTTTAAGCAGTTTAAATCAGTTTATATGAAATTGCACAAGAAATCCAGCCGAGTATTTTTACAGAAAATATGAAAATAATGCAAGTTTGGCAAGGTGCACTTGCCTGAAGTTTGGATTCCACTAAGGTCCTGGTTTCAGAAATTTCCAGAGATGTCTCCGAAAGCTAAAATAAATAGTACCATCACGCTCAGAAGGTGTCAAACAGCTAGGATCGCCTGTCCTTGGGTCCAATTTGGAGACAAGGGCAGAAACGGTAATTTCGGGCCAAAACGGGGTCCACCGGTGGGCCCGCTTTGCACCGAAAAACGCGTCAGGGTCAAAGGTCTCCAAATTCACCAAACTTAGTGTCAACAGGTCAGGAACGCTGATACGAACCCAACGGAACTTTCAGATTTGAATTCCGATGAGCCGGTCACGAAATCGCCCGTCGAGCGGGGCCTGTGGGGCCCACGACACGCGATTTCGTCAACGTTCTCAGAATCGAACCAAACTTGACCCACAGGACCAGCGTATCGCTACGAGTCCGATGGCGCAAGTTTCGTCTCGATCCGACGTATGTGCACGAAGTTAGGGCAAATTGCAGAAAAGGCGGATACGGGGCGATGTCCGCGGATACGCGTTGATTTCGGGGTGCACGCACACCCGAATCAGCTTCCGCGAACTCTCACACGTCCGTATCGATGAGGCGCACGTATCTGTGAAGACCGCACGCGACCAAGTCATCCCGTTTGGCGGGGCGTACTCAGTTCCGGGGTGAAACCGGGCCTGGGTTTTTCCTGTTTTTGGATCGCGGTGTGCGATCACCACAGGACGCGATGCCCCGAACAGTTTGTCCGGACACCGAGAGGGTCATACAGGCTTCGCGTAGAAATTTACGGAATCGAAATCGGGGTTACGAGCAGGAAGTTATGAGTACCTGAAGGGACTCGAAAAACCGGGGTTTCGAGTTGTCCGACACGCGAGTTCGTGTCCGAATCCTGAGTCGGAGCCGTGTCCGCGTGTCCTGCTGGCTGGGGGACTGTGTCCGGCAGCTGGCCGAGGTCGGCGGAGGGTCGACGCTGCTCGGGGAGGCTCGAGGCTCTGCCGGCCGGGGCGGCGCTGACCGGAGACACCGGAGTCGGCGCTGGACTGCTGGACGGGTTCGAGGAAGAGGAGTCGGCGGCTCACGGTGGCTGGGGGGGGAACTCACTGGGGCAGCTCACGGTGGACGGCGGGTTTCAGAGGAGGCCGGGGGTCGCAGGGGGTCGGGGTTGCCGGACGGGGATCGCCGGACGGGGTAGAGTTAGGGTTAGGGTTTGGGGGAAGAAGAGGGTGGCGGAGTAGGGTATATATAGGGGGCTGAGGGAGGGCCGGCCGGGGCGTCGTGGGCGGGAGAATCGGAGGGGAGGCGACGTGGGGGGGTTCTCCGGCCACGTCGCCGGAGAACGCGGCGGGCGTCGGGTTTTTCGGGTCGTGGGGGAAGTCGGGGGGACAGGGGTGACCGGTAGCGGGTTCGGGTCGGGCTGGTCGTAATGGGCTCGGCCCACTGGGCCGGGCCGGGCCCAAGGCAGAAAAAAAAAAATAGGAAAATGATAATATAATATAAATTAATTAATTAATTTATTTTGAAAATAGTTTTTAGGCTTTTAAAAATAGGTCCGAGGCCCAATAAAATCCCAGAAATTTACCCTAAGTCCGGTTTTCTATTTTACACCATAAAATCATATTTTTATTACATTTTAATGTTGTTTATTGGCAATTAAAAATTACAAACTCACTACAGGGCCTATGTAAATTCCTGAAAAATGCATTTTAAATCCCAAAATTGATCTTAAAAATCTGGAAAAAAATTGGGTGTTTACATATATACTACTATATATATACTATATCTATATACATACTATATATATATATATATATATATATCTATATCATATATATGTATATAAGTATAGATGTATACTTATTATTTGCAACCAAGTTATTCACAAACACTATCTGTTGTAACAGAAACCAACTACAGCACAGCCAGTGACCCCCTGTCACCAGCACCTTCAAACCTGACTGTGAGATCAGGTTATCAACAATATCAAGGAGTAGGCAAGTATACCTTGCCAAGTTAATGTTTAAATTCAATTGTTGATATATGCTTTGTTCCTGAATTTCATATACCATGATTACCTGAGACTGCCTTGGGTACAGTCAGCTGTTATGATTGACAATTTACAGACTCACCCACAACTGAGAGAGTATTCTAATATTCTCCTAGACCCTATCACGGGAACACGCAACATGGTTGCCATGCATATTTGGATGCGAGCTGCGTATTTGATTAGCTACCAATACGTGTGACCGCATCACGGATTAGAATAATTCAGGAAAAAAATACAACTTGACATTTAGTTTCATTGGGATGGGAAAGATAAATGGTAGACGTATGGGACACCCCTCCAATAATGTTTTATACCTTCGTATCAGAGATGGTCGATTGCAGAGTTCCCTGAGTCGGGGGCATACGACACCTATACTAGCCAGTCGCCACGATTGGTGAATTACGTCAGCGTATGTCTAGCCACACATTCCCATGCGTACTACTGGATCTTTACTTGCATTTTCACTTAGTATGGTTAGCACCCTGTATTTATTTTACTTCTTTATTCAGTATTTATATTACATGGCATGTCATTTTTTTGTATCTTGTTACGTCCCACTGAGGACCTGGTTTCTTGCCAGATCTAGATGAGGCTTTCTACCCCACAGTGTACGGGCCTGATCAGGAGGCCAGATGTGCTACCGAGGAGGAGCTCGAGGAGACACCCTCAGAGTAGGCTTGACCCTAGATGCTGCTACCTGGAGATGGAGATGTTTTGATCAGATAGACACTGCTTAGTCTATCTGATTTTTCTGCGCTATTATCAGTTTTTGTAGTAGGCTTGTATTCTCACCAGTTGTGTACTGTATCAGACTCAGTTATATATATATTTCAGCACTTGCTTTTCTGACATTTTGTTGTGGATGAGATAGTTTTACCTGTTCTATACTTGTAGTATTTTAGGACAGCGTAGCACGTCCCTTTGGGTCCATCAAAGTGGATTAAGCCCTTAGTGACGTGTCAGCTGGCCAGTGACACGTGGCCTAGTTCCTGACATTTTGGGACTGGGGCGTGACATGGTTTTAGTGGTGGCCCATGCAGGTCTAGTTTTATTGCTAGTGGTATGATGACATGCCCAGCAATGCCTGCAATAGGATAGGAATATTAGGTCTCATCCACACTGACACCATCTTTACAAATTCTATTATTGCATCTTGCTTGATTATCATTATTTATCTCCTTTGTGTTTTCTAATTATCCTATTTTCCTCAAAAATATGGACATACCCGGGAAACTTGCGAATAATGGGGCTGACCAAGCAACAGACCCTTCGCCAAGTGCCCAAGGAACTCCGTCCAATCACCAAAATTCTAGCCAGGAGACGACACCAACTCCACATGCAGAGACACCTTTGTCTCCACCTCCAGCCTTGCCTATCCAGATGCCACAACTTGAGGGTCAACCTCAAATGTTGCAGTTTCTCCAGACTATGTTGCAGAACCAGTGGCAACAAACTGAGGCCCTGAGACAGTCTCAGTGGCAGCAAACTAAAGCTCTGCGACAGACGTTGATGACGGCTTTGGAGAAAACTACTACTCCGACACCAGTACCTGTCCAACCAGCGGGCACAGTTCGAGGCTTCCGTCAAATGAGCCCGAGGGATTTCAAAGGCAACGAGACTCCTGAAGAGATCTCCGATTGGATCTCCAACACCGAAATGCTGCTAGAAGGATCGCAACTCACTCCCGACCTATGGATGACCGCTGTGAGGGGCCAACTTCTTGGCAACGCCCATCACTGGTGGGAATCCATAGAGCGCAGCGTCGGAAAAGACCAAACTTGGCAACAATTCTTGGAGCATTTCAACGCCAAGTACTTTCCAACGACAGTCCAGAATGCCCTATACTCCCAGTTCCTGCACCTGGAGCAAGGAAACATGACGGTAGATGCCTACGACGCGGAGTTTAGCAGACTAAGTCGTTTCGGTGCTGATCTGATCCCGAACGAGCTGAAGAAGGCTAAAAGATTCCACCATGGCCTTAACCACGAGCTCCAGAGGTACACAACAACGCAGTCGAGAATCTCCTACAACGAGGTTCTTACAGAAGCCAGGGAGCAAGAAGCCATTGGCCGAGGAGCCAGACGCTCAAATTCAACCTTCCCGGCCAAGAATCAGCAAGGAGCAGGAGGACCTATACGTCGTCCCCAATATCAGACTCAGCAGACGACGGGGCCTTACTAGAAGAGGGAGCTCCCGACTTGTCACTTTTGTGGCAAGAAGGGGCATTTTGCCAATGACTGTAGAAAGAAGCTGGGATTATGCCTGCTATGTGGAGCTAAAAATCATATGGCCAAAGACTGCCCACAACGCAGAGATGCAGCACCTCAACAAGGGCAGAAGCCAGGAGCACAAGCTCAGAAGATGCTTCCCTCCACATCAGGAGGATATCAGAGAGGAGCACCTCTGCCTACTCAGGAGACCCAGTTCAAGGCCAGACAACAAGCCGGAGGACAAAGGCAGGGACAAGCCTTTGCGTTAGCTGCCATTGCAGAAGAACCTGAAGGGGAAACTATAACAGGTACCATTTTAGTTGCATCATTACCTGCAACTGTATTATTCGATTCTGGGGCTACTTTGTCTTTCATATCCAGTAGTTTCGTAGCCATGCACAAGCTATCCACTTTCCCGCTACCCAAGTGTTGGAAAATACTTACTGGAGGAGGTATTGTTCCAGTTACCAACATTATCGAAACCTGTCCGGTAGTTGTTTGTAGTAGAGGACTAAAAGCGCGATTTTTATTTATGTATATGCATTGGACCTACTTTATGAGACCACCTCATTATCATGAGGCATTTTATGTTTCATTGGCCATGACACTATTCTTACATGAGTGTGAGTCACATGTAGGACACGGACTTGCGTACTCGGCTGGCCACTAGTACGTATAGGTCGTGCGACGGATAGGGATAACTGCTGATAGAAACTTTGCATGTTAGTAGACCTGGAGAGCATGGGGTGGGGAGAACAACAAGTAAGGCATTTGGGTTCCTTTGCACTTTCCTTTTTATGTAACTCGTACGCTCCGCCGGAGATACGCGGTCGTGATGACCCCTATACTACTTGGCGGCCTATGCCGTTCAAAAAAAAGACATGCTTTGTAGGCCCCTGATTCTCCGAGAGAATCATGCCAATCCCATTTTATGGCCAGATAGCCCACTTGGTGGAAATTGTTCTCAAACTGCATTCACATAGATGGTTAGGCGACCCCATTGGATGTTTACTTTTCAGTACTTATTGGCATGTTATTATGTATCTTGTTACGTCCCTCTGAGGACTTGGTCCCTTTCCAGATATAGATGAGCAGGAGTATCTACAGGAGTATGGACCTGGACCTGACGCTACTTATCAGACTGAGGAGGTCTTACCTTCGGATTATCTGTGATTCATTGCAGCTATTAGAGATTTTAGTTGCTATTTCTTTTAGAGACATTTATTCTTATATTAGAGTTGATTCTCTTCTCTCTTTAGTAGTTTTAGTATAGTCAATTTGCAGTGGATTTGTTTATATCCGACTATCATACTTTGATACTCATCTTTGATATTCAGTTATTTATTCCCATTTATTTATCTATTTGTGCTGTGGATGAGATATAGATTGCGTGTGACTTGTTGAGATAGTATATTACCACTAATGGATTGGATATTCATGTACAGCGTATATGTGTATATGGTTTCCATATATTGGAGTTCGTATACATACGGCTGGCGTGTTACGTATTTCTAGTCCTACGTATTTTGGGACTAGGGCATGACATATTTTTGTGGTGGCCCATGTAGGTCAAGAATATATTGTCTCGGTTACGTAACTGTACCAAATAAGCCTGCGTATAGGAATAGAGCATAAGGATCTCATCCACGCTTGACTAAAACTTATCCTTTCGTTCAACTATCCTATTTAATGCTTGCATCCTGTTTGATTCCTGTACTTCTTCTAATTATTTCGTACATCACCTGCAGAGAAATGAATATACAAAATGGATGTACTGCCGCCGATGGAAACACACCTTCAGGAGTCAATGGTCAGACTCAAGGAGGGACCTCAACGATTCCTAGACTTCCGGGACCAGATGGACAGACTCACAATCCAGTTCCATCTGATCTTTCCGCTTCACCTAATGGGAACCTTCCAGCTTCATCAGCACCGCAGGATGGCCAGACACAACTGTTCCAATTCTTCCAGATGATAATGTAGGAACAGAGACAATAGGCCGCCACACTAGCTGCAGAGCAGAGGCAGCAAGCAGCAGAGCAAAGGCAAGAATTTCTGGCAGCACTTGAGAGGATGGCTGCACAGACTACTGTACCAGCTCAAGCACTAGTTTCAGCACCTCGAGCTAGAGTTGGTTCAGTAAAGGACTTTATACAGATGGGTCTGAAGCCGTACAAAGGCATTGAAAGCCCAGAGGAGACTACCAATGGATCACCCCCACTCAGAAGCTATTGGAAGCATCGCAGCTACCTGTAGACCTATGGATGACAGGCGTAAGGACGCTACTAGATGGTAATGCCCATCACTGGTGGGAATCAATGGAACTTCAGTTGGGTACATACCAGACTTGAGAGCAATTCTTGGAGTGCTTTGAAAGGAAGTACTTCCCGGACACCGTCAGAGATGCATTGTATGATCAGTTTCTTCACCTGGAGCAGGAAAACAGAACAGTTGACGAGTATGATGCCGAGTTTAGTCGCCTCAGTAAATATGGCGCTGCCCTGATACCGAATGACTTGGCCAAAGCGAAGAGGTTTCATCGCGGACTGACTCAGGAGCTCCAACACTACACTAGCTCACAGTCCCGGATCTCTTATGCCGAGTTACTGACCGAAGCCAGATTGCAAGAAACCATCAGCAGAGGAAAAGGAGGTCAGCTGAGGACACAACAAGGACCAGCAAGAACATAGCCAGGGCCAGCAAGGACACAATAAGGAGGACCTATCAGACGTCCTTTAGCACAGCAACAACAGTATCAGCACAGAACATGACCGTACCAGATTTCAGAGAAGCCCCACTGTAATTATTATGGAAAATGTAGGCATATTATGAGAGACTGTCGAACTCGCTTAGGACAATGTATGAGATATGGTTTCGGACAGCATATTATGAGAAACTGTCCTATGCAACATGCATTGACACTTCCACCGCCAGTTCAGAGGCTAGCGCTTCCAGCACCGAAGCCAGCTCAGCAGATGACTGGACCGGGAGCACCTCGACCCCAAGTAGCAACAGGATTTTAAAGAGGACCACCGCTACATACTCAGGAGGATCAGTACATGAGGGCCAGTCATGGACAGCCACAGAGGAACGGACGAGCTTTTGTATTAGAAGTGGATGACATTGTAAAACCTCCTTCCTAGAAAATCGTATATACCTTTTATTTATTTATTATTAATTAAATTGTAGTAATTAGGTCTAAATAGGAGAAATAGATTTTTAATAATTTTTATGTTAGGTGTTCGGGCACTTAGATGACTTATGGGACCATCAGGAATTTTTCGGAATTTATTCCATGTAGGAGACCCTTAAGCAGTTGCTAGCCTAATGATGTGCATTACCCTAATCTATAAATTTTTTTATGAGAATATATATATAATATATATGTATACACAAATATATATATATATGTATATATATATTAAGAAAAGAAAAGATTAAGAAAAGAATTATTTAATGAGAAGTATTAAATAATAATAATAATAATAATAATAATAATAATAATAATAATAACACTTATTCCCACTTTAAGCAATTTCTTAGCAATTTGCTAAGGAACATTCCTTAACCATTTTGTTCCCAGACCACTCCAGCGACAATGTACAGGGACCGCCCCCTTTTGCAAACACTTGCTAACTCACCCATCTCACTTTAGCCTATTCACAGACCGACCCCCCCCTTTCGGCCGCTCTATTCCTCTCTCTCTATTAAAAAAAAAATATATATATATTTATATTTCAAAATCCTAATCTAAATCTCCAGACCTCCTCTTCCTATCTAGAGCCTTCACCGCAGCCAGAGAAGCCCCGCCAAGCCATCCAACCATCCCGACGACTCCGACCTCACGCCCTGCAGAATCCCACTCGAAGCACCTTCGCTCCGGAGTGATTTTTCGTCGACTCGCTCAACCAAACGATGTTCCGTCTTCACCGGTATGATCACCCCTTAACCCTCTTCTATATTTGTTTTATAGCCAACCTCGGAAAACGTGTGCCCCTAGGTAAAAAATAGCGTCCAAAGTGGGCGGAACAGACCCAATTCTGAAATCGCAGAAAACTGCGGTGACCACCTATATTGCCGAGTTCGTATCTCCCACCACAGAGATCTGAATTCGGTGATTCTTTTTTATACCTGTAGAACACTTGACCTAGTTTATTTTCTGTTAAATAACCCTATGCTATTAGTTGTTGTGGACATAGTTAAATTCGTCACAAAACTGCGCGCACCCACTTTTTTCAGATTTCCAAAAGTTGGAAAACGGAGTGCGCCCCGCCAAACGGGACCGCCCCACCGTGTACCAAGTGTACCGAATGGTGCATGCAGCGTAACCGGACACGTGAAAATTCGTGGGGACTGATTCGGAAGCGTGTGCGTGCCGGAATCAGGCCGTATCCGCGGACACACCCCGTGTCGCAACTTTTGTAGAACTCGCGCGTATTTTGTGCACGCTTATCAGATTGCGTCGAAAATTGCGCCACTGGACTCATGGTAACGCGCTGGTCCTGTGACCCAATTTTCACGCAATTCTGAGACGGTTGACCAAATCGCCAATTGACGGGCCCCACAGTTGACTTTTTGGACAAAAATTGTGTTCGGCTCATCGGAATCCACATTTGGATATACCGTTGGGTTCGTGTTGACATTTAGAGTTGTTTGACCTATAGTTTGTCCCATTTAGAGACTGTTACCCTCGGTACGCTTTTCGGTGCAAAGTGGGCCACACGTGGACCCCTTTTTTGCCCGAAATTATCGTTTTGCCCCTGTGTCCAAATTGGACGAAAGGGATGTGCTTTTTAGCTATTTTGCTCATTCCGGAAATGTTGGTGATGTTTATTTCAGCATCCGGAGACGTTTGTTCGGAGTCCTTAGTTCCAGGTTTAGTGTCCTTGACATTTGGGCGCGTACACTTTACAGATTTCTTGCCAGGCAAGTATACCTTGCCATTGTACTGTTTTTACATTCCATATGAGGCATGCATGTTTACTTTCTGTTTATTTAGTTCATTTATTTTAACTATTATATAAACTGCGCGTCCAAGGAAACTTGGGTGCAACGACGGTGTCGTCGTACTATATTTTTATTTATGTATATGCATTGGACCTACTTTATGAGACTACCCCATTTTCAGGAGGAATTTATGTTTTATTGGCCATGACACTATTCTTACACGAGTGTGAGTCACATGTAGGACACGGACTTGCGTACTCGGCTGGCCACCGGTACGTATAGGTCGTGCGACGGATAGGGATAACTGCCAATAGAAACTTTGCATGCTAGTAGACCTGGCGGTTATTAGAGGTATTATCGTGTCATGTACATGACATGCTTAGAGCATTGGATGGGGAGAACAACAAGTAAGGCATTTGGGCTCCTTTGCACTTTTCTTGTGTAACCCGTACGCTCCGCCGGAGATGCGCGGTCATGATGACACCTATACTACTTGGCGGGCCTCCGCCGTTCAAAAGACGGCGTGCCTTTGTAGGCCCCTGGATCTCCAAGAGAACCATGCCAATCCTATTTATGGCCAGATAGCCCACTTGTTAGAAAGTTGTTCTTAACTGTATTCACATAGATGGTTAGGCGACCCCAATGGATGTTTATTTTCAGTACTTTATTGGCATGTGCTTTTTGTATCTTGTTACGTCCCTCTGAGGACCTGGTCCCTTCCAGATATAGGTGAGCAGGAGTACCCGCAGGAGTATGGACCTGGACCTGACGCTTCCTATCAGTCTGAGACGATCTTACCTTCTGATTATATGTGATTCATTACAGATGTTTAGAGATTTTAGTTGCTATTCTTTTTGAGACATTTATTCTTATATTAGAGTTTATTCTCTTCTCTCTTTAGTAGTTTATTATAGTCGATTTGCAGTGGATTTGTTTCCACCCGACTATCACACTTTGAGATTACTATTTGAGACTGCTTCTTTGATATTCAGTTATTGATTTCCATTATTCTATTATTTGTGCTGTGGATGAGATATAGAACTGCATGTGACTTGTTGTGACATATATTACCACTGTGGATTGGATATTCATGTACAGCGTACGTGTGTATATGATTTCTATATATTGGAGTTCGTATACATACGGCTGGCGTGTTACGTATTCCTAGTCCTACGTATTTTGGGACTGGGGCGTGAAATATTTTTGTGGTGGCCCATGCAGATCTAGAATATATTGTCTCGGTTACGTAACTGTACCGAACAAGCCTGCGTATAGGAATAGAGTATAAGGATCTCATCCACGCTTGATTGAAATTCATCCTTCCTATTTAATACTTGCATCCTGTTTGATTCCTGTACTTTCTCTAATCGTTTCGTACATCAACTGCAGAGAGATGGATTTGCAGAATGGATGTACTGCCGCCGATGGCGACACAACTTCTGGAGTCAATGGTCAGACTCAAGGAGGGACCGCAACGATTCCTAGGCTTCCGGGACCAGATGGACAGACTCACACCCCAGTTCCATCTGATCTTCCAGCTTCACCTATTGAGAACCTTCCACCTGTCCCAGTACCGCAAGATGGCCAAGCGCAGATGTTCCAATTCTTTTAGATGATGATACAGGAACAGAGACAGCAGGCAGCCGAGCAGAGACAGCAGGCAGCCGAGCAGAGGCAAGAATTTTTGGCAGCACTGGAGAGGATGGCTGCACATGCTACTGTACCAGCCCAAGCACTAGCTCCAGTACCTCGAGCTAGGGTTGGATCAGTAAAGGATTTTGTTCAGATGGGCCCAAGGCAGTACAAGGGTACTGAGAGCCCGGAGGAGACTACCAACTGGATCACTCACACGCAGAAGCTACTGGAGGCATCGCAGTTACCCACGGACCTATGGATGACGGGTGTACGGACGCTTCTAGATGGTAATGCCCATCACTGGTGGGAATCCATGGAGCGCCAGTTGGGTACTTACCAGACTTGGGAGCAGTTCTTGGAGTTCTTTGAGGGAAAGTACTTCCCGGACACTGTCAGGGACACCTTGTATGATCAGTTTCTTCACTTAGAGCAAGGGAACCGAACCGTGGACGAGTATGATGCCGAGTTTAGTCGACTCAGCAAATATGGCGCTGCTTTGATACCAAATGACTTGGCTAAGGCTAAGAGGTTTCATCGAGGACTGACCCAGGAGCTTCAACATTATACAAGCTCGCAGTCCCGAGTCTCTTATGCTGAACTACTGACAGAGGCCAGATTTCAGGAAACCATTAGCAGAGGAAAATGAGGTCAGCTGGGGACACAACAAGGATCAGCAAGGATACAACAAGGACCAGCCCGGACACAACAGGGAGGACCTATCAGACGTCCCTTAGCACAGCAGCATTAGCAACACAGAGCTGAACCATACCAGAATCCAGAGAAGCCCTACTGCAATTATTGTGGGAAACGCGGGCATGTATCGAGAGATTGTCGGACTCGCTTGGGTCAGTGTCTGAGATGTGGCTCCGGGCAGCACATGGCGAGAGACTGCCCAATGCAGACATCGACACTCCCACCACCAGTTCAGAGACTAGCGCTTCCAGCACCGAAGTCAGCCCAGCAGATGACCGGACCGGGAGCACCCCGTCCCCCAACAGCAGAAGGATTTCAGAGAGGACCACCGCTACCCACTCAGGAGGAGCGGTATATGAGGACCGGACATGGACAGCCGCAGAGGAACGGGCGAGCTTTTGCATTGGAGGTAGATGACCTGGATCATGAGGTGGATGTCATAGCAGGTATTACCCTTGCTTTTACTTTTCCTGCGGTGACATTATTTGATACGGGAGCCACCCACTCATTCATATCATCTAGTTTTATTGCCAAACACAATATTGCTTCTACACCATTATCTAGTTGTGTTAAAATTCTTACCGGAGGAGGAGTTGTACCAGTAAGTCGAGTTTGTAGATCGGGCCCTATAGTGATACGTGGCAGAGAGATGAATGCCCAACTCTTAGTCCTTCCTATGCCGTCTTTTGATATTGTGCTTGGAATGGACTGGCTAAGCAAGTACCATGCTTTCTTCGATTGCTTTGGAGGAAGCATTCTTTTTAAGGTACCAGGCCAGCCTGAACTTGAGTTTGCCTGAGGATCCACAGAAATCCTTGATGGTATGCAGCTCGCAATGGACGATGTGGTCTATCACCCTATTATTTCAGAATTTCTAGACGTCTTTCCAGAGGATTTGCCAGGACTACCCCCAGACAGAGACGTAGAGTTTTTAATTAAACTAGCACCCGGAGCAGCACCTATAGCATCGCATGTTTACAGACTAGCGAAGAAGGAGATGGACGAGCTGAAGGCACAGTTAAAGGAGCTAGAGGAGAAAGGTTTCATCCGACCGAGTGCATCACCCTGGGGAGCACCAGTGTTATTTGTACCCAAGAAGGATGGGTCAGTGCGTATGTGCATTGACTACAGAGCCTTGAATGCAGTGACAGCGAAGAACAAATATCCATTGCCACGCATTGATGACCTATTTGATCAACTCAGTGGAGCTAAGGTATTCTCGAAGATAGATTTAAGATCGGGATATCACCAAGTGAAGGTACGGAAGCAGGACATTCCGAAGATCGCATTCAGAATAAGATATGGACACTACGAGTTTTTGGTCATGCCATTTGGATTGACCAATGCTCCAGCGATCTTCATGGACTTGATGAATCGAGTCTTTCACCAGTACTTGGATCAGTTCGTGGTCGTCTTCATAGATGATATACTTGTCTATTCGAAGAGCCACGAGGAGCACGAGGAGCACCTGTGGATTGTTCTAGAGACTTTGAGGAGAGAGCAGTTATATGCTAAACTCAGCAAATGTGAGTTCTTCTTGGACAGAGTTTTATTTCTTGGACATGTTGTTACAGGAGATGGTATTTCTGTTGATCCAGAGAAGATCTCAGCAGTTGAGACATGGCCTGTTCCTAAATCAGCAGCAGAGGTGAGGAGTTTTCTTGGACTTGCGGGATATTACCGACGGTTCGTAGAAAACTTCTCAAGGATAGCGGCACCTATGACTCGTTTGACTTGTAAGGATCAAGAATTTATATGGACTGACGAGTGTCAAGCAGCCTTTGAAGAGTTGAAGAAACGACTGACTACAGCACCAGTATTGACGATTCCGTCAGGATCAGGAGGTTATGTGATCTACAGTGATGCATCAGGAAAAGGCTTAGGATGCGTATTGATGCAGCATGGCAAGGTAATTGCATATGCATCTAGGCAGTTACGAGTACATAAGAAGAACTATCCGACTCATGACTTGAAACTTGCAGTCGTTGTATTTGCTCTGAAGCTATAGAGATATTACTTATATGGGGAACGAGTGGAGATCTATACAGACCACAAAAGCCTTAAGTACGTCTTCACGCAGAAGGAGTTAAATATGAGGCAACGTCGATGGCTCGAGTTGATGAAAGATTTCGAGATAGAGCTACATTATCATCCAGGCAAGGCTAACGTGGTAGCAGACGCGTTAAGCCGGAAGCCAGCAGTTTACTTCTTGACAGCACAGAGGGAACTATTGGAGGACTTGCAAGAGCTTGGCATTGAAGTGATATTACCCAGAGCAGATGGGATACTAGCCAACTTACAAGTTCAATCATCATTGGTAGAGAGTATTAAGGCAGCTTTGCCTACAGATGCCAGATTCAGGAGACTGAAGGAAAGAACAGAGGCCGGAGAGCAGACTGGATTGCGCATTCATGAGGATGGGATATTACGATGTGGTGATCGTCTTTATGTTCCAAATAGAGAGATTCGACAGGAGCTGATGGCAGAGGCTCATAGTTCGATTTATTCTATTCATCCTGGAGGCACCAAGATGTATCGTGACTTACGACAACACTTTTGGTGGCATGGGATGAAGAGAGAGATAGCTTGCTTTGTAGCTAAATGTCTGGTATGTCAACAAGTGAAGGCGGAGCACCAGAGGACAGCAGGATTATTGCAACCACTTCCGATTCCAGAGTGGAAGTGGGAGCACATCACTATGGACTTCGTCACGGGTTTTCCCAAGAGTCCAAGTGGGAGAGATGCAGTGTGGGTAATAGTGGACCGACTCACCAAGTCAGCCCATTTTATACCTTTTAGAGTGGGTCAGTCTATAGAAGCTTTAGCTGACTTATATATGAGGCAGATCATGAGATTGCACGGCATACCAGTCAGCATTGTATCGGACAGAGATTCGCGCTTCACATCGCACTTTTGGAGGAGCATGCAAGAGAGTCTTGGTACTCGTCTGAAGTTCAGTACATCTTACCACCCGCAGACAGATGGGCAGTCGGAGCGTACTATTCAGACCTTGAAGGACATGTTGAGGGCTTGCATGTTAGACTTCGGAGGATCATGGGAGGACCACCTACATCTTGTAGAGTTTTCTTACAACAATAGCTATCAAGCGAGTATTCAGATGGCTCCGTTTGAAGCATTGTATGGAAGAAAATATAGATCTCCTGTGTGTTGGAGTGACGTGGGAGAACGTCAGATTTTGGGACCCGAGTTGGTGGTCAACACCGTAGAGACAGTCAAGAAGATTCAGGGACACTTGCGAGCAGCGCAAGACAGGCAGAAGCAGTGGGCAGACCTCCATCGTTGTCCCTTGGAGTTCAAAGAGGGCGATCACGTCTTCTTGAGGATATCACCGACCAGAGGCACCATCCGATTCGGAGGGCGTGGCAAGTTGAGTCCAAGGTATATTGGACCGTTTGACGTGCTCGAGAGAGTTGGAGAGGTGGCATATCGACTTGCGCTACCACCTTCACTGGAGGGAGTACATGACGTATTCCATGTGTCGCAGCTCAGGCGATATGTGGCAGACAGCAGTCATATTCTCGACCATTCGGAGATCACTATTGGGCCGAGCTTGTCTTACCAAGAACAACCCATGGGAATCCTTGATCGTCGAGAGAAAGTGTTGAGGAACCAGTCTATTCCCTTGGTTCGCGTAGCATGGAGGCATGGCGCACCAGGAGAATCAACTTGGGAGCGCGAGGACGACATGCGCAAGCGTTTTCCGAACCTATTCGCAGACCAAGGTATGAATTTATATTGTTAATTTATATCTTATACCATCCTTGCATTCTATCGTGGCTTAATTTTAATTTCGAGGACAAAATTTTTACAAGTTGGATAGAATGTAAAACCCCCTTCCTAGAAAATCGTATATACCTTTTATTTATTTATTATTAATTAAATTGTAGTAATTAGGTCTAAATAGGAGAAATATATTTTTAATAATTTTTATGTTAGGTGTTCGGGCACTTAGATGACTTATGGGACCATCAGGAATTTTTCGGAATTTATTCCATGTAGGAGACCCTTAAGCAGTTGCTAGCCTAATGGTGTGCATTACCCTAATCTATAAATTTTCTTATGAGAATATATATATATAATATATATGTATACACAAATATATATATGTATATATATATTAAGAAAAGAAAAGATTAAGAAAAGAATTATTTAATGAGAAGTATTAAATAATAATAATAATAATAATAATAATAACACTTATTCCCACTTTAAGCAATTCCTTAGCAATTTGCTAAGGAACATTCCTTAACCATTTTGTTCCCAGACCACTCCAGCGACAATGTACAGGGACCGCCCGCTTTTGCAAACACTTGCTAACTCACCCATCTCACTTTAGCCTATTCACAGACCGACCCCCCTTTCGGCCGCTCTATTCCTCTCTCTCTCTCTCTATTAAAAATATATATATATATATTTATATTTCAAAACCCTAACCTAAATATCCAAACCTCCTCTTCCCATCTAGAGCTGTCACCGCAGCCAGAGAAGCCCCGCCAAGCCATCCAACCATCCCGACGACTCCGACCTCGCGCCCTGCAGAATCCTACTCGAAGCACCTTCGCTCCGGAGTAATTTCCCGTCGACTCGCTCAACCAAACGTTGTTCCGTCTTCACCGGTATGATCACCCCTTAACCCTCTTCCATATTTGTTTTATAGCCAACCTTGGAAAACGTGTGCCCATAGGTGAAAAACAGCATCCAAAGTGGGCGGAACAGACCCAATTCTGAAATCGCAGAAAACTGCGGTGACCACCTATATTGCCGAGTTCGTATCTCCCACCACAGAGATCCGAATTCGGTGATTCTTTTTGATACCTGTAGAACACTTGACCTAGTTTATTTTTTGTTAAATAATCCTATGCTATTAGTTGCTATGGACATAGTTAAATTCGTCACAAAACTGCGCGCACCCACTTTTTCTAGATTTTCAAAAGTTGAAAAATGGAGCGCGTCCCGCCAAACGGGACCGCCCCGCCGTGTACCAAGTATACCGAATGGTGCACGCAGCATAACTGGATACGTAAAAATTTGTGGAGACTGATTCGGACGCGTGTGCGCGCCGAAATCAGGCCGTATCCGCGGACACACCCCGTGTCGCATTTTTTGTGGAACTCGCGCGTATTTTGTGCACGCTTGTCAGATTGTGACAAAACTTGCGCCACTGGACTCGTGGTAACGCGCTGGTCCTGTGACCCAATTTTCACGTAATTCAAAGATGGTTGACCAAATCGCCAATTGGCGGGCCCCACAGTTGACTTTTTGGACAAATTTGTGTTCGGCTCATCAGAATCCATATTTGGACATACCGTTGGGTTCGTATTGACATTTAGAGTTATTTGACCTATAGTTTGTCCCATTTAGAGACTGTTACCCTCGGCACGCTTTTCGGTGCAAAGTGAGCCACACGTGGACCCCACTTTTGCTCAAAATTACCGTTTTGCCCCTGTGTCCAAATTGGACGAAAGGGATGTGCTTTTTAGCTATTTTGCTCATTCCGGAAACGTTGGTGATGTTTATTTCAGTATCCGAAGACGTTTGTTCGGAGTCCTTAGTTCCAGGTTCAGTGTCCTTGACATTTGGGCGCGTACACTTTACAGATTTCTTGCCAGGCAAGTATACCTTACCATTGTACTATTTTTACATTCCATATGAGGCATGCATGTTTACTTTCTGTTTATTTAGTTCATTTATTTTAACTGTTATATAAACTGCGCGTCCAAGGAAACTTGGGTACAACGACGGTGTCGTCGTACTATGTTTTTATTTATGTATATGCATTGGACCTACTTTATGAGACTACCCCATTTTCAGGAGGCATTTATGTTTCATTGGCCATGACACTATTCTTACACGAGTGTGAGTCACATGTAGGACACGGACTTGCGTACTCGGCTGGCCACCGGTACGTATAGGTCGTGCGACGGATAGGGATAACTGCCAATAGAAGCTTTGCATGCTAGTAGACCTGGCGGTTATTAGAGGTATTATCGTGTCATGGACATGACATGCTTAGAGCATTGGGTGGGGAGAACAACAAGTAAGGCATTTGGGCTCCTTTGCACTTTCCTTGTGTAACCTGTACGCTCCGCCGGAGATGCGCGATCATGATGACACCTATACTACTTGGCGGGCCTCCGCCGTTCAAAAGACGACGTGCCTTTGTAGGCCCCTGGATCTCCAAGAGAACCATGCCAATCCTATTTATGGCCAGATAGCCAACTTGTTAGAAAGTTGTTCTTAACTGCATTCACATAGATGGTTAGGCGACCCCAATGGATGTTTATTTTCAGTACTTTATTGGCATGTGCTTTTTGTATCTTGTTACGTCCCTCTGAGGACCTGGTCCCTTCCAGATATAGGTGAGCAGGAGTACCCGCAGGAGTATGGACCTGGACCTGACGCTTCCTATCAGTCTGAGACGATCTTACCTTCTGAATATATGTGATTCATTGCAGATGTTTAGAGATTTTAGTTGCTATTCTTTTTGAGACATTTATTCTTATATTAGAGTTTATTCTCTTCTCTCTTTAGTAGTTTATTATAGTCGATTTGCAGTGGATTTGTTTCCACCCGACTATCACACTTTGAGATTACTATTTGAGACTGCTTCTTTGATATTCAGTTATTGATTTCCATTATTCTATTATTTGTGCTGTGGATGAGATATAGAACCGCGTGTGACTTGTTGTGACATATATTACCACTGTGGATTGGATATTCATGTACAGCATACGTGTGTATATGATTTCTATATATTGGAGTTCGTATACATACGGCTGGCGTGTTACGTATTCCTAGTCCTACGTATTTTGGGACTGGGGCGTGACAGACATGGATCAGGAGGTGGATGTTATAGCATGTATTACTCTTGCTTTTACTTTTCCTGTTGTGACATTATTTGATACGGGAGCCACCCACTCATTCATATCATATAGTTTTATTGCCAAACACAATATTGCCTCTACACCTTTACCTAGTTGTATTAGAATTCTCACCGGAGGAGGAGTTGTACCTGTTAGTCGAATTTGTAGATCGTGTCCTATAGTGATACATGGCAGAGAGATGAACGCCCGACTCTTAGTCCTTCCTATGCCAACATTTGATATTGTGCTTGGAATGGACTGGCTAAGCAAGTACCACGCTTTCTTCGATTTCTTTGGAGGAAGCATTCTTTTTAAGGTACCAAGCCAGCCTGAACTTGAGTTTGCACGAGGATCCACAAAAATCTTTGATGGTATGCAGCTCGCAATGGACGATGTTGTTTATCACCCCATTATTTCAGAATTTTAAGACGTCTTTCCAGAGAAATTGCCAGGACTACCCCCAGACAGAGACATATAGTTTTAGATTGAATTAGCACCAGGAGCAGCACCCACAGCGTCGCATGTTTACAGCCTAGCGAAGAAGGAGATGGATGAGCTGAAGGCACAGTTGAAAAAACTAGAAGAGAAATGTTTCATCCGACCAAGAACATCACCCCGGGGAGCACCATTATTGTTTGTACCAAAGAAGGATGGGTCAGTGCGTATGTGCATTGACTACAGAGCCTTGAATGCAGTGACTGTGAAGAATAAATACCCATTGCCACGTATTGATGACTTATTTGATCAGCTTAGTGGAGCTAAGGTATTCTCGAAGATAGATTTGAGATCGGGATATCACCAGGTGAAGGTACGGAAGCAGGACATCCCAAAGACCGTATTCAGGACAAGATATGGATACTACGAGTTTCTGGTCATGCCATTTGGATTGACCAATGCTCCAGCTATCTTTATGGACTTAATGAATCGAGTCTTCCATCAGTATTTGTACCAGTTCGTGGTCGTCTTCATAGATGATATACTTGTCTATTCGAAGAGCCACGAGGAGCACGAGAAGCACCTGCGGATTATTTTAGAGACATTGAGGAGAGAGTTGTTATATACAAAGCTCAGTAAATGTGAGTTCTTCTTGGACAGAGTTTTATTTCTTGGGCATGTCGTTACGGGAGATGGTATTTCTGTTGATCCTGAGAAGATCTCGGCAGTCGAGACATGGCCTGTTCCTAAATCAGCATCAGAGGTGAGAAGTTTTCTTGTACTTGCGGGATATTACCGATAGTTCATGGAGAACTTCTCAAGGATAGCAGCACCTATGACTCGGTTGACTTGCAAGGATCAAGAATTTATATGGACCGACGAGTGTCAAGCCGCTTTTGAAGAGTTGAAGAAGCGACTGACTACAGCACCAGTATTGACTATTCCATCAGGATCAGGAGGTTATGTGATCTACAGTGACGTATCGGGGAAAGGCTTGGGATGCGTATTAATGCAGCATATCAAGGTGATTGCATATGCATCTAGACAGTTATGAGGGCATAAGAAAAATTATCCAACTCATGACTTGGAACTTGCAGCCGTTGTATTTGCTCTGAAGTTATGGAGACATTACTTATATGGGGAACGAGTGGAGATCTATACAGACCACAAAAGCCTCAAGTACGTCTTCACGCAGAAGGAGTTAAATATGAGGCAACGTCGATGGCTTGAGTTGATAAAAGATTTCGAGATAGAGCTATATTACCACCCAAGCAAGGCTAACGTGGTAACAGATGCGTTAAGCCAGAAACCAGCAGCTTACTTCTTGACAACACAAAGGGAATTATTGGAGGACTTGCAAGAGCTTGGCATTGAAGTGATATTACCCGAAGCAGATGGGATACTAGCCAACTTGCAAGGACAGTCATCACTAGTAGAGAGGATCAATGCAGCTTTGCCTACAGACGCCAGATTCCGAAGATTGAAGAAAAGGACAGAGGCCGGAGAGCAGACAGGATTACGCATACATGAGGACGGGACATTACGATGTGGTGATCGTCTTTATGTTCCAAATAGAGAGATTCGACATGAGTTGATGACTGAAGTTCATAGTTTGATATATTTTATTCATCCTGGAGGCACCAAGATGTATCGTAACTTACGACAACACTTTTGGTGGCATGGAATAAAAAGAGAGATAGCTCGCTTTGTAGCCAAATATCTAGTATGTCAACAAGTAAAGGCGGAGCACCAGAGAACAGCAGGATTATTACAACCACTTCCGATTCCAGAGTGGAAGTGGGAGAACATCACTATGGACTTCGTCACAGGATTTTCCAAGTGTCCAAGTGGGAGAGATGCAGTATGGGTAATAGTAGATAGACTCACCAAGTCAGCACATTTCTTAACTTTTAGAGTTGGCCAGTCTACAGAAGCTTTGGCTGACTTATACATGAGGCAGATCGTAAGATTGCACGGTATACCAATTGTCGTTTGATAAAATAAATGAAACATAATATGTGGAAACGAGATCTTATACGAAAACCTGCCCTTCTTCTGTGTTTACAAACAAGATTGTATAATTTAATCCTATACGAGGATGTCGAGTATAATTTATTTAATCTGGATAAATATTGCTATAGGAGTCTGATCTGCAGTCGATCACTTTGTCCCTTGGACCACACGATGATGAAGAAATACCGTGGAAGACAGAAAGCAGCTTCGAAGGTTGCTAAAGAGGGTGGATGCCCGATGCCAAAGTCGTCGATCCCTTCTCTTTGCCTGAGCTCTAGATTCTTCTCTCTCTCTCGACCGTTTTCTCTCCTCCTTCTTTCCTCCCAATTGTCGACCTTGGATCTGATACTGGATTCCTTGACCAATTTTCGATCGTTCGACCTTCAATTTTGCAATCCCCTCTCCTCTGTCAATAGAGGTCTCTATTTATAGAGTTTTAGTGACAGTGACCACTCAGTCGTTGTAGAAACCGAGTAGTAAAAAGTATAGCACCCTTTTACACGACGATTATAATAACCATTGCCTGCGTATAGATGACCTTTTGAGTGAGCATGTGACGCGTGTCCAACTAAGGGACAACGCGTATAACTGCTGCGAAGATCACGGCGTAGAAGCCACGTAGGTAGTTATCCTTTGTGTAGAAGAGGTTGGCATAGAAGCCAATAACTGTCACCATGGCGTAGAAGCCAAGTAGGCATAGAAGTCGAGTAGGCGTAGAAGCCGAGTAGGCGTAGAAGCCGAGTGGTCATAGAGGTCGAGTAGACGTAGAAGCCGAGTAGGCGTAGGAGCCGAGTGGGCGTAGAAGCCGAGTGGGCGTAGAAGCCGAGATGATGTGGACGTCTTAGCCGAAATTACAGCTTTTGGAGATATAATCAAATCTTTTGCATTAAATGCGGAGATCTGCCCCCATCCTGCGCATTAAATGCAGTGACGTGTCTTGAAGATTTGCCATCATTCTGCGCATTAAATATAGATACGCGCCTCGAATCCTGTACGAAGAGTAACTGCTGACGTGGCGGTCTGTTTGCTTTCTGCGAAGCGTAAGAAGCTCACGTCTGCCTGTGTAAAACTGGGCAGCGTATCCCCTTGTATGCGTAAGAGCAGTTCGCGCAAAGAGAATGTCACTAGACGACGGTTCGGTGATATTTAATCAAATCTCCTGCATTAAATGCAGAGATCCGCCATTATCCTGTGCATTAAATGCAGAGGCGTGTTTTGAAGGTCTGCCACCCTTCTGTGCATAAAATGCAGAGACGGGCCTCGGGCATCTGTCAGTATTTGGCGTATTAAATGCAGAGACGGGCCTCGAGAACCTGTCACTGCTCTGCGCATTAAATGCAGAGACGTGCCTCGAGCCCTGTACGAAGAGCAGCTTTTGACGTGGCAGGCTGTTTGTCTTCTGCGGAGCGTAAAGAGCTCACATCTGCCTGTGTAAAACTAGGCGGCGTATTCCTTTGTATGCGTAAAAGCGGTCTACCCCAAGGAAATGGCAGTAAATGACAGCCTGGGTTGCAGTGCCACGCCATCATTATAGCTGTCGCTTGGGTAGTCGTGCAGTACTCTTTGTCAGGAGTCCAGATGTCAGGTTCATTGCATGATCTGACAGGTTCACTTCGAAGAATACGAAGCGTTCCTTGTACACTTCAATGCTGCATTGAAAGCGGATAAGTTTTACGCCATAAAGGCGATGTAGCACCCTTTTTACGCTGAAGCAGCCTAGTCATACTGTATTACACGGATGGTCCTTAAGCTTTTATATTTTACGCTGTGCTCAGCGGAAAAGCTCTGTTGCATGTTGATGGCTCTGAGGTCCTCTGTTTATGCTGTCCTGTATCAACATGTTGCGTAGAGCTATCAAGCGTATTTTTTATGCTTCTACACCAGTCAGTATTGTATCAGACAGGGATTCGCGTTTCATATCGCACTTTTGGAGGAGCATGCAAGAGAGTCTTAGAACTCGTCTGAATTTCAGTACATCTTATCACCCGCAGACAGATGGGCAGTCAGAGCGTACTATTCAGACATTGGAGGATATGTTGAGGGCTTGTATATTAGACTTTGGAGGATCATGAGAGGACCACCTACATCTTATGGAGTTTTCTTACAACAATAGCTATCAAGTGAGTATTCAGATGGATCCGTTTGAAGTATTATATGGAAGAAAGTGTAGGTCTCCTGTGTGTTGGAGTGACGTGGGAGAACGTTAGATTCTGGGACCGGAATTGGTGGTCAACACCGTAGAGACAGTTAAGAAGATACAAGGGCACTTGCGAGCAGTGCAAGACAGGCAGAAGCAGTGGGCAGACATTCATCGTCGTCCCTTGGAGTTCAAAGAGGGCGATCATGTCTTCTTGAGGATATCACCTACCAGAGGCACCATTCGATTCAGAGGACATGGCAAGTTGAGTCCAAGGTATATTGGACCATTTGACGTGCTAGAAAGAGTGGAAGAAGTGGCATATCGACTTGCGCTACCACCTTCACTTGAGGGAGTACATGACGTATTCTATGAGTCACAGCTTAGGCGATATGTGGCAGATAACAGTCACGTTCTCGACCATTCGGAGATCACCATTGGGCCGAGCTTGTCATACCAAGAGCAACCCATGGAAATCCTTGATTGTCGAGAGAAAGTGTTGAGGAACCAGTCTATTCCCTTGGTTCGCGTGGCATAAAAGCATGGCGCGCCAGAAGAATCAACTTGGGAGCACGAGGACGACATGCGCAAACATTTTTCAAACCTATTCGCAGACCAAGGTATAAAATTACTTTGTTAATTTATATCTTATACCATCCTTGACTTTCTATCGTGGCTTAGTTTTAATTTCGATGACGAAATTTTTATAAGTTGGGTAGAATGTAAAACCCCAAATTCTAAAAACCATATTAATCTTTTTAATTAATTATTTAATTAAATTATAGTAATTAGTAGCTAATTAGAGAAAATAGAATTTATTTAATTTTTATTTTAGGTGTTTGTGCATTTAGGGGATTTATGGAGCAATTATAATTTTTTCCTAATTTTTTCCATATAGAGACCATGTGGACGGTTGATAGATTGATTGTATGCTCTAAAATATAATTTCCAGAATTTTATATATATATATATATATATATATATATATATATATATATATATATATATATATATATATATATATATATATATATATATATATATATATATATATATATATATATATATATATATATATATATATATAGTGTTTATTATTAAAAGAAATAGAAAGACTCGCTGAAGTCCTTAACCTAAACCCTATTTCCCTTAAGCCCAACTAAGCAACTAAGTCACTAATCCTAAAACCCCCCTTTGTTGAGACCCAGCAGCAGCTACCAAGCCTACCCGCAGGAACCCGATACCCCCCCCCCCCCCCGCGCGGCTCAATCCTCCCCTTTTCTTTCATCTACCTATATATACATTACATAGGTTAACAAACCCTGACCCTAAAACTTTCATCTCCCCATATGAACACGTCGCTTCCCAGACCAGAGCTGCCACCTCCAGCCCCTGAGCGCCGCCGCCTACCCGCCGGAGTTCCCCGCGACCACCGCGCACCGCGACTGCAGAAATCATTGTAACTTAGCTGTGTTCACGCTTCAATTTTCGCGCCCTCGCTCGACCAAACTCGACTATGTCTTCACCGGTATGTTCACGACCTAACCCCCTTCAATATCTGTGTATTAGTTTACCTCGAACAATGCGTAACCCTAGGCGAAAACAGCGACCAAGTTGGCAAAAAACGACAACTTTTGGATCGCAGAAAACTGCGATAACTACCTATGTTCACGGACTCGTATCTTCCACCACAGAGATCCGAATTTGGTTTTTCTTTTTGGTATGCGAAGACCACCTAACCTAGTTTATTTTCTATTAAATACAATAATTTATTAGTTGCTGTGTGTAGAATTAAATCAGTTAGAAAATCCTAAAAACCTGTTTTTTACAACTTTCAGAATTTGCGATACGGAACGCGCCCCGCCAAACGGGACCGTCCCGTCGTGTACAAGTGTAGCAAAAGGTGCACACAGTATACCCAGACGTGTGGGCTTTCGCAAAAACTGATTTGGACGCGTGTGCGCATCGGAATCAGCCCGTATCCGCAGAAAATTTTTCGTATCGCGACTTTTATAAAAGCCCACGCCATTTAGTGCACGTTCGTCAGAATGCGACGAAACTTATGCCACTAGACTCGTGGTATCGCGCTGGTCCTGTGACCCAATTTTCATGCAATTCTGAGACAGTTGACCAAGTCGCCTATTGGCGGGCCCTACGGTTGACTTTTGGGGCAAAATTGTGTTCGGCTCACCGGAATCCACATTTGGACATACCTTGAGTTCGTACTGACTTTTAGAGTTTGTTTGACCTATAATTTGTCCTATTTAGAGACCATTTCCCTTGGCACACTTTTTGGTGCAAAGTTTACCACATGTGGACCCCACTTTGACCCAAAATTATTGTTTTGCCCTTGTGTCCAAATTGGACGAAAGGGTAATAATTTATAGCTATCTCGCTGATTCCAAAAATATTGGTGATGTCTATTTCAGCATTCAGAGACGTTTGTTCGGAGCCATTAGTTCCTGATCCCATGTCCTTGACATTTGGACGCTTACACTTTACAGATTTCTTGTCAGGCAAGTATACCTTGCCATTATACTTTGTTTACATTCCATATGATGCATGTTTTATTTTTGCTTATTTTAGTTCATTTATTTTAACTGTTATATAAACTGCGCGTCCAAGGAAACTTGGGTGCAACGACGGTGTCGTCGTATTATGTTTTTATTTATGTATATGCATTGGACCTACTTTATGAGACCACCCCATTATCATGAGGTATTTTATGTTTCATTGGCCATGACACTATTTTTACACAAGTGTGAGTCACATGTAGGACACGGACTTGCGTACTCGGCTGGCCACTGGTACGTATAGGTCGTGCGACGGATAAGGATAACCGCCGACAGAAACTTTGCATGCCAGTAGACCTGACAGTTATTTAAAGGTATTATCGTGTCATGGATGTGACATGCTTAGAGCATGGGGTGGGAAGAACAATAAGTAAGGCATTTGGGTTCCTTTGCACTTTCCTTTTTATGTAACCCGTACGCTCCGCCGGAGATACGCGGTCGTGATGACCCTTATACTACTTGACGGCCTCTGCCGTTCAAAAGATGACATGCTTTGTAGGCCCCTGATTCTCCGAGAGAATCATGTCAATCCCATTTTATGGCCAGATAGCCCACTTGGTGGAAAGTTGTTCTCAAACTGCATTCGCATAGATGGTTAGGAGACCCCATTGGATGTTTACTTTTCAGTACTTATTGGCATATTATTATGTATCTTGTTACGTCCCTCTGAGGACCTGGTCCCTTTCCAGATATAGACGAGCAGGAGTATCCACATGAGTATGGACCTGGACCTGACGCTACTTATCAGACTGAGGAGGTCTTACCTTCGGATTATCTGTGATTCATTGCAGCTATTAGAGATTTTAGTTGCTATTTCTTTTAGAGATTTATTCTTATATTAGAGTTGATTCTCTTATCTCTTTAGTAGTTTTAGTATAGTCAATTTGCAGTGGATTTATTTATATCCGACTATCATACTTTGATACTCATCTTTGATATTCAGTTATTTATTCCCATTTATTTATCTATTTGTGCTGTGGATGAGATATAGATTGCGTGTGACTTGTTGAGATAGTATATTACCACTGGTGGATTGGATATTCATGTACAGCGTACGTGTGTATATGGTTTCCATATATTGGAGTTCGTATACATACGGTTGGCGTGTTACGTATTCCTAGTCCTACGTATTTTGGGACTGGGGCGTGACATGATTATGCTCAAGCCAGTACAGACAATATGTCACCTATTTTATGACAAAAAAAATATAAGATAATGGTTATAATGGCTTTATAAAATAATAATATAGATATTTTACCTCGTTATACTTCAGTGTATCAAATTCGACCCGGTATAAAGAGATAACCGCATGTTCCCAGTGTACTGGATCTGCTGCATTCGCAGTCCACCGTAAAGCTGACAGGAAGACACCAACGTCGGTATTAATGCGGGAGACTGGCCTACCAATATGAAAGTGGTCGTAGGACCAAACTTAGAAAATAGACTATATGATATAAGTGCATCTATTTTTAATGTAAATGGAATTAAGTAAAACTTTTCATATGATATAAGTGCACATATTTTCATACCTGTATTAATGTTGCGCAACCACTTAGATTTACCTTCGTTGCATTCATGTCTTCAAATTGTACAAAATCTGTCATAAAACTATATAAATATGCCAACACTGACGCTTTCCAAGCGTTGCGCGTAGGTTGGGCCAGGTCTACCAAAAAAGGTAGAAAACGTAAATCAACTAAATTTGATGAGTCTGGAAACAACATTCCGTTTAATAAACCTAGCAAGTAGGCTCTGGTGCAAGCAATGACCTGAACAAATGATGAAGAAATTACATGCGTTAATTCAATTAAAAATATACTACGTAAATAATAACATAAGTTGCAAAAAAAAGCATACTTACCCGATCCTCATCAACTGAGATAACTTGATCACCAATACGATCTAGGTGCAAAAAGTTATGACAGAGCCATGCAAACATCACAAGATTTTTACTATGTTTATTATGCGGCGCCTCCATACCTAGGTACTTCGTAATCGTAGTGTCGGCATAAATTGATTTATCAAATATTATAGGTTCACCCGTAATAGGTAAACCTAAAATATTTGCCACATCTGCTAGAATAATACTCATCTCTCCGAATGGTAGCTGAAAGGTATTTCGTCCGGGCCACCAACGCTCAACTAAACTGAAGATTAAGTCTCTATCGTGTTGTATAAAATGTATCTTGTCAACATAATAAAAGCCAAATATTTTCAACAGTGCCACCTGGTGGTCGATCAACCTCCAATATCCAAGTCTGCTATTGTGACACCACGATACATGCTCTCAGCACCGTTCATCATTAGTATAATCGTATTGCTATATATGAAAAATATAGACGATGTTATTAGTAGACATGTACAAAATATCATTTATATTGATTTACACAATTATATTTTATTGTACCTTCCCATAAAATACCAAACTATATATAAGTTTTGCACGTTGCTGGATTATTAAATTCGTAGTAGGCCCTCCAAGAATACGTCCATCGTTTTTGCTGTCCATCTGTACAATTATGGTTGTCAAAACACATATTTTGGCTGCCCGTCATTTTGTACATTACATAACTTAAATTCACTAAATAAATACTAGTATCCTAGCATTTAAAAAATAAAAACTAACATAAAATTATTGTATATACAAATACGAGTATAAATGAAGAAGAATAGAATAAAGACCTTCAACAATAAGGATTGTGTGTGCTCACAAAGACTGCTGTGTCACTTGCAAATGAGAGAAAATAAAGGCTGTTCGAATTGCTGCTATGTGCTCACAAGGAATATTGTAAATGATCGTAGTGCACTCTGTTCTTCTTCCTCACTCTCTTCTTATAGCTCCCACCTACTACCAACTTCTTCTCTTTTGTGCATTACTCCTCCCCCCCCCCACGAGACATGTCTCTTCTTCTTTTTTCTTTACTCTCTCATGTCTTCTTCTTTTTTCTTGTCAAGTCTTGTCATGACCCGCACCCGGATATTCGGGCACGAGTACGTGGTTACGCCAGCCTACACCGCAGAATCGGCGGTAGAACGCTGTCTGGGTCATTTCTAACTATCTAACATCTCAACAATATATATGGTACCTGTCAAATATCTCAACTCCAAACGGAGGAGCAATATGGTATCTCACATGAATAACTAATCTCAATCACAAAAACAAACTAAGAAAGAAATATGCACGAATGGAAATAACGAGGGAAGAAAAATAAGGTACAAATCCACAATCTGAATAATATACAAGATGTGAATCCACAACAGAAAATAGTCTAATACAATCTTAGATACAAAAGTCTAAACCTCCTCGGGCTCTGCAACTAAGTCTCCCTGGTCAATAAGAGTGTCCTCTATAGGTACGCCGTCCCGCGGCCCGTAGTAGGTGGGACACTGCTCTAGAAGTCAGTCATCTGGAAAAATATATCCAGTCAGGATTGGAACAAAGTACATACCTCTGAAAGCAGTTTCAATAGCATAATCGAGCATATAAACAGATATAAAATAAAATACAAGATCACTGAACATATGAAAGATGAACAAGATATATACAGTTAATGTACGAGGGTATATAGATCAACAATATGGATATCAGCAATATGATAAAGTAACTGCAATCTTAAACTAACTACTGCGCCTCAGAATACGAGTTCATTATGTGATCGGGTTGGGTGAACATGATCAGGTAAGACGGATTACAAGTGAAGTATGTAATCAGAATGTACACGATTTGTAACAATGGCTTTGATCACATAATCAACTCCTACTCTCCCACCCCCAACTAATACCGATGGATCCAATCACGACATGCTACAAACACGAAAATATAACCACTGTCACGAGCAGTGGGTGTCCACGAATATCATAACCACCGAACACGAGCGGTGGGTGTACACGAATAAGCACACTGAACACGAGCAGTGTGTGAACACAAAGTAACATCAATATCCAGTATACACGATGAGATACAATATACACGAGTACCCACTGAACACGGTAGGGGATAACACCTCATGACGGGATCCATATAGCACTAGTCCATGAAAATCACTGTGTCGGGATCAATGTATACAATTCTAGAACATGCATATATATAATATTATAAATTGAAAACAATCAGAGAAATATACTCGCCTGACGTCCTGAGCAAGGTGTGTCTCTCGATGCCCAAGCCGGTGTCTCACAACCTATATATGGTATGTTGCATCAATACAAGGTTTGATAATAAAAATAACTGAAGTTGATGAAATTCTAGGTCGATACGCCGTTTCTAAGTCAAACCAATGCATTTCTAGATTGCAAGAGTCTAATGCTAGTCACTAAGTCAATACACTATGAAGCTATGCTATACTAGCTAAGCTAACACACCACAGTGCAATCAAGAAGCCGTATCCTAAGATACGCAGATTTTCTAATATAAAAATAGGTTTATATATATATATATATACATAAGTCATATATAATAATAATAATATCTCAAAACAATTTAATTATGATACCTTGGCCTTGTGCCAATGCGTATCGCAATTACCTTGACACTCAACCTCAATACCCTGGGGTATCGACCCATACCTTGGTATCTCAAGGTAATCTAAAACTAACACAAAAGGTATAAATAGATACCTTAAACTAAATGCTAAATATACACTAATATCTTAAACTAATTAACTAATACCTTAACTAAAAACTAATTGTTTTCTAACAAGTATACTAACTAATATATTACCTATACTAATATACATATCTAACATAATCACCTAGTACCTCTACTACTCACTAACCTCTAGTATACATAGTTATAAACATACTAACTACACCATGACCAAGATACTTGAAACTAAAACTGATAATAATAACAACTAAACAAGTTCATATATATACCTATAGTTAACTAATTACTAGCTAACTTAATAATTCAACTAATAACTAAACTCAACTAACAAAAGCTAACACTATAAGAGATTTAGCCACATAATGATGCTACTGCAGAACTAAAAGGACCAATCTGACAACAACACTTAACTGGAACCGAGCTCACAATAAGAGACTGAACTACATAGTCAATAGAAAACATAAACTACCACTGTATCGGCATAGCACAGTGAAGTCTGAAATACACTGTGCAGGCCCGACCCTCTACTCTGTGTGACTTGCACAAACAGCTTCCCTTCCCTTCCATCTTGCTGTTTTCTCTAGGCCGAGCCTCTGCTGCATGAGCTGCTGCAGTCCCTTGCTCAAAGCTGTGTACATTGCAGATACCTCTGCAGTGTGCAATCACACCTTGCTAGCTGATGCTACCACCTCTCATTTCAGACTTGAACATTGAAACTGCACTACACACTGCAGTGACTGCAGTATTTCTTGATACAGATCAATACAGCAAAAATCTGTGCAACCGGTATTGTACAACTGCACAGTGGAGAAACTGCTGATGCCCAATCCTGTAGTGTTCCCTGCTGCAGTGTGCATTGACACTGCCCGATCCTCACTGTTGCTGTGCAGCCTCTGTACGTGCTAAACCTTGCTGTCTGTTATCCAGTTTCTGCCCTCTTCATACACTCACATCCACACAGACACACAACACTACACAACACTAACAATCTCTAAGAATATATCTATATATATATGTACACACACATAGATATCTAAATATCTATAAACATAG
Source organism: Iris macrosiphon (assembly GCA_036927795.1). Lineage (NCBI taxonomy): Eukaryota > Viridiplantae > Streptophyta > Magnoliopsida > Asparagales > Iridaceae > Iris > Iris macrosiphon. Next base: position 179,721,453 of record JAYESA010000002.1, on the reverse strand, counting down.
ATTCATGTACTACCCCTCATACATATCAATCTATATGCATAACACTAAAGTATAGATACCAATACATATAGATATACTCATACATATTAATCATTAGCTACATATGCAAATACTTAGCCACACATATGAATCAACATATAGGTATACATATAGATTTATATACAAAAAGATATATATATCTAGATACATATTATATACACTAACACACACATATATATATATAGACATATACTCATAGTTCTATATATCTAGATACCCTCATAACAAACACATATAGACATACGTATATAGCAAAACCCAAAGTACACTATTACATACACCATATAAGACATAGATAGTATATACATATATATTTACATATGCATGTAAAGTGAAATGGGCCAAAACATAAACACATGGAGTGCACCGCACCCGTATCATACTTTTCTATGACACGCTTGCGATACGGCCCCCAACTCACAACCAAACGTATCCCGGAGGACACGTACAAGCCCAATACATAATTTATGATCAATACATATATAAATTAGTGTGTCTACGCGTCCGTGTTACCATATGATATGCACATGGCCCCGTGTCGGAGAAAAATCCCCAGAATCGACCGTTTCATCAAATTGACGAGATACGGCCCACACGTATCTAATTGAGGATACGACACAAGCTACAAACAAACAATCAATGGTCAATTAGATCTATTAGATCCATTGACAAGCACTACATGTGCCAATTTCGGAATTCTCCCAAAATTGGTACCAAAATGGACATAACTCCCACCGTAGGTCTCCAAATGACTCCAAACCAAAACCTATGGATAACCTATGCATGTGGGGTGGTTCCTCATGGTAAAATCTCAGATCTATAGTATATAGGAAGGGAGAAAACTGATTTGTACCTATTGGGAGATGGATTCCCAATGAAAAGGTCCCAAATGACAAGTTGCTCCTCTCCTTGTAGATCTTGGCCTCCTCCTCCTTGTTTCTTGCTCCTTGCTTGTAGATCCTTGATGTAGAGGCTTCAATGTTGAATTTAGAAAGATATTTGAAGAGAAATGATGGAGAATTGATGGGGAATTGGAGGAAAAAAGGAAGGGGAAAAACTAGATCTAGAATTTTGGAGAAGAACTAAAATGAGAGCACTCTCTCTCCTCTCAAGTATGGCTGGTCATAAACCCCTCTCCAAGCAATGTACAAAGTCACAAATACCCCTTGGGGTCTCTCATGAAGAAATAATTAGGGAGGGAAGGTCTAGTCTAATGGTTTCACTAATTAAACATGTTTCTTAATCCATGGGCCTAATTCATGGGCTTAACTTAGACTAGTCCAAAAGTTTGTTCATGACCTCTAATTAATAGGTTAGGTCCACTACACAAGTCCAAAACAAGTCTACACTAGCAATAATTATTAATACAATAAAATAAATAAATCAGTCATGCATAAATATTAATTATAATAATCATAAAATAATTAATACCCATGATAATTACCAAACTACCCTTAGATGGAAATATGAGGGTGACAAGTCTTTTCTTCTTTTTTCCTGTCAACTCTCTTGTCTCTCAGTATTTTTGTTGTGTAGTCTTTCTTGTCTCTTCCTCGTTAAACCAAACCGAAGAACATTATCTCCTTCTACGTTAAACCAAACCGAAACAATAGACAGTGGACATAAACCAACAAAAACTCCTGAACCAACATTGTCACCACCCCATTTCCAGAGCCGAATATTTTTTATTATTTTAATTTAGTTAATTATGTATTATTTATAATTAATTATATTTATATTTAATTGATGGTTATATTATTTTTATATTGATTGTTTTAGGGTTTTGGCTAGCCTAGACTCATGTCAGACCCTAGTGGACCCATGTCCGATCCAGCCCACATCCCTGTGAGACCTATTTTTGGGTTTAGAATATTTATTATATTTTTAGTGGGTTAGTTGGAGAGACTAGGAGTTAGTTTGAGTGCTTTTGGAACCCGAAACCCAAAACCAAGTTAGGAGAGGGCATTTTGGGTATTTTGGACATTAGGAAACCCTTTTATTTGCTTGTGGCCGGTTCCCACAGACCCACACCCGACCATCACAGCAGCCCCCTTTCCCCCACTCTTCTTCTTCTCCACTACTTCTTTCTTCTTCCTTTCTACTTCCCACTTCAAGTAAGTGCCCTATTCATTTTCTTTTTTCTTCTATTCTCTATGGTTGTTAACCCTAACCCTACATTATTTCCCAACCTAAGTGGGTAGAGCTTAGATTTGGTGTTGGAGCTTGGATTTGGGAGCTTGGAAGCTTGGTTTGGTGGATTTGGAGCTTTTGGAGACTTTGGCTTGGGATTCCAACTCTCAAGAGGTAAACCCTAATTTTTCCCCTTATAATTACTCTTATATAGTGTAATTAGTAGTTTAGAACCTTCCTAAACCTTAGGGCTACCCGTGGGGGGAAGTTGGAACTAGTTGGGTTGTGTTTGGAGACTTTGACACTAGGTTTTGTGTCAATTTCGGATGAAATCCGAAATGGGCCCAATTTTGGATGATGTTCTAGGTTAGACGGACCTAGGTAGACATTGTCGGGTGCCCTGAGGGTTAGTGTGTGTCTCCGTTCGGACACGTAAAGTCGTGTCGCGGAGAAACGGGCATTTCGGGCGTTTTCGGGGTTTTCGTCGTCGTCAGTTCTAAGTGCATACGCGTTTTTGCCACGGACCTAGAATTGACGCGTTAGCATTTTTTCTAGGATCTAGGCATCGTTTAGAACCCGTGGATAAATTTTGGGTCGATTCCGAGTTGGTTTGGTGTGCGTTTCAGGAGGTTTTCCGAACCGCGTACCGCGTGTTCGTCGAAATGACCGAACGGCTATTTCGGCGTGGTTTTTTAGTTTTGGGCTTGTGTACGCATTGGGTTAGCTTCGAAGAGTGTGTGCTAGAGTTCTCGGGTTATATTTTATATATTTAGAGGTGTTTGTGCATGTCGGGGTCGTTGGACGCGCGTTGGTGGGCGTTGTGTGCGTTATTGTGTGTTGTGTTGTGTTTTGTATATAGGTGTATATGTGTCTCTCTATATATATATATTTATATATATGTGTGTCTCTATATATATATTTATAGGTATGTATTGTATGTATGCATATTTGTGTGTATATAGCTATAAATGTGTTTGTGTATGTGTATTAGTGGGAGTGTGTGTGTGTGTGTGTATATATATATATATATATATATATATATATATATATATATATATATATATATATATATATATATTAGTGAGTGTGTGAGTGAGTGTGAGTGAGTGTTTATATATATATATATATATATATATATATATATATATATATATGAGTTTGTGTATGAGTGTTTGTGTGTGTGGTTGTGTGTTTGTGCGAGTGTGTGTTAGTGTGTGTGGGAGTGAGTGTATGAGGGTGTGTGAGAGTGAGTGTGTGTGAGTGATATATATATATATATATATATATATATGTTTGAGTGTGTGAGTGTGTAGATGTATATATATATATTAGTGTGTGTACATATATATATAGATATCTGTGTGTGTGTGTGTGTATATATATATATATATATATATATATATGTGTGTGTGTGTGTGTGTGTGTGTGTTTGTGTGTGTGCGCGTGTGTATGTATGTGTTTGTATGTGTGTGTGTATTTATATGCATAAGTGGTTGTGAGTGTGTATATATAAATATATATGTAAGTATGTGTATATATATATATATATATATATATATATATATATATATATATATATATATATGTGTGTGTGTGTGTGTGTGTTATATATATATGTGTGTGTGTGTGTGTGTGTGTGTGTGTGTATAGGTGTGTGTGTGTCTGTATGTGATTGTGTGTGTGGTCGTGTGTGTGTGAGAGTGAGAGGGGAGAAGCAGGCTGTCACGACCCGCACCCGGATATTCGGGCACGAGTGCGTGGGCACGTCCAGCCTACGCCGCAGTGTCGGCGGTAGTACGCTGTCTAGGTCATTTTCACAGGTAATTAAAATCTATCTCATCCACAGTAAAGTAAATAGACAAGAAAAATGACAGAAAAATAGAAATGATAAGATTTCATAAGACAAATTGTGATATACAATTCCATGGTTTAATACAGAATCCAGAAGATAAATCGGGGACAAACCCGATTGCTGTGCTGAAAGAAAATATACTAGATAACTGGCTACTACTCCTCAAAGTATCTCCTGAGTAGGAACCGGCTTCTCAACTGTATCACCTGCTACCTTATCTGGGCCATAAAGGTGGGGCAAAGTTCTCGTCATCGCCTAAAACAATAGATCCAGTCAGGAAAGGAGCAAAGTACACAATGTACAACAAGATTTAAACTAAAAATTTGTGACAGGTAGAAAAGAACTGACTAAGCATCATGATCAGAATATGCATAATATTTAGTAAAGATTAACTGAGAATTAATGCTATAAATCAGGACTATAAGTAAAACATGATAAATTGCTTTAAACCAGGAATATGAGTAAAACAGGAATAAAATATGACAGGAAATGTAACTGTAACAAGACAACAAGAACTGCAACACGACAAGAACTATGTGCGTGAACTTGTCTATTTAGAATACATAGTTGGCATGTAGGGGTTTATAAGGCTAATCCGGCCGTCATAGACGGCTATTAAACATGAATAATCGAGATCCGGCTGAGGGTACAGTCGCGTACCAACAGCTATTAGACACGGCAAGGGGAAGGATAAACTACATGCATTCTAGTATTCTCCCACCCGACACGAGAAGCAAGACATGAACTCCAGTATTCAAGACATGAAATTTAGTATTCTAATACTACGTGTAATCATCAATGGTACTAGTAAAGCAAGGATTTTATTTATCACAATATAAAGATTAAACTTGAAGTGCAGGTACTTGCTTGATGTTTGGATCCAATTATAGTTTATATCTCGGAGAAATTTCCAGAAATGTGTCCAGTTGCTGAAATAAACATTACTATCATGCTCAGAAGATATCAAATAGCTAGAAACGCCTGTCCTTGGGTCCAATTTGGAGACAAGGGCAAAAACGGTAATTTCGGGTCAAAATGGGGTCCGCATGTGGGCCCGCTTTGCACCGAAAAATGTGTCAGGGTCAAAGGTCTCCAAATTCACCAAACTTAGTGTCAACAGGTCAGGAACGATGATACGAACCCAACGGAACTTTCAGAATTGAATTCCGATGAGCCGATCATAAAATCGCCCGTCGAGCGGGGCCTGTGGGGCCCACGACACGCGATTTTGTCAACGTTCTCAGAATCGAACCAAACTTGGGTCACAGGACCAGCGTATCGCTACGAGTCCGATGGCGTAAGTTTCGTTTCGATCCGACGTGTGTACAAGAAGTTAGGACATGAAACAGAAAAGACGGATACGGGGCGGTGTCCGCGGATACGCGTTGATCCCGGTGTGCACGCACACCCGAATCGACTTCCGCAAAATTTCACATGTCCGTATCAACGCTGCGCACGTATCTGTGAAGACCGCGCGCGACCAAGTCGTCCCGTTTGGCGGGGCGTACTCAGTTCCGGGGTGAAACATGGTCTGGTTTTTCCTATTTTTGGATCGCGGTGTGCGATCACCACAGGACGCGATATCCCGAGCGGTTTGTCCGGGCACCGAGAGGGTCATACAGGCTTCACAACGTAATTTAGGGAATTGAAAATGGGGCAGCGAGGAGAAAGTTACACGTACTTGAACTGGGCTCGAGAAATCGGGTTTTCTCGTGTCCGTGTCGTGTCCGACACGCCGACACGAAGAATTGGGGATTTAGGGTTAGGGTTTTGGTCGTAGACGGCGGGGGCCGGCCGGAGGCACACCGGAGAGGGCTGGGGGCGGCTCGTCGGGCTGCTGGGGACGCGGCTGGTGGTCGGCGGCGCGCCGGGGACGGCTCAGGCGGAGCCGACGGCGAGGAGCTGCGGCTCGAGGGGGGTTCTGGGGAGGAGGATGTAAGCCCCTGATTTTTCAAAAATATTAAACTTGGATTTTTCACAATTTTTTGGAATTTTCTGGGAATTTTCTGTAATTAAATTCAGGGTTTTAAATTATTACATGATTTTTTTAATTGATAATAAATAACATTAAAATATTATGAAAATAATATTTTTGGGTGTAAAATGGAAAACTGAACTTAGGGTAATTTTTCTGGAATTTATTGGACCCCGGACCTATTTTTAATCACCTAAAAACTATTATTTATTTATTAAATAATTATTTATTTATTTATTTAACTAATTAATGTTTTAATTATTTATTTACTTTTAAATAGACCCGGCCCGGCCCAGCCCATTGGGCCCGAGCCCAGCCCGCAAATGCTAGCGGGTCGGGTCGGATCCGTCCGGCCGAACCCGACCCGCACCCGAACCCATTAGCCCCGCACGACCCGGTCGTCTCCCTCCCCGCGTCCGGCCGCCCCGCCCGCCGCTCCGTTCGGCTCGCCTCCGCCCGCCTTGCCCTCTCCTCCACGCCGCCCGCCATTTCCGGCAAGCTCTCCCCCGCTCCCCCTTTAAACTCCCCCCCGAGTCCCCTCCGGCCAAACCCCGCACCCCCGTTGACCACCACGAAACCCCGCCGCCGCTGCCGCCCTCGGTCAGTCCCTCCTCTCCTCCGGCTCCGCCCCACCTCGCCACCGGCCGCCCGAGACCCGCAGCTCCGGCGCCCACGAGCAGCAGCAACCGCCTGAGCCGCCCCCGGCATCGCCCGACCGCCGTGCCTCCGCCATGCCTCCGCCCGCCTCCGCCAGCGCCGTCTCCGGCCTCCCCCGCAGCGGCGCCGCCCTCCTCCGGCCGCCGGAGCACTCGAAACCCTAACCCTAGCCCTATTCTCCCCCCTGTGTCGATTCGTGTCGGACACAGCCTGTGTCGTGTAGGACACGACACGGACACAGTAAATTCCGGTTTTCGGACCCTGTTCAGGTGCGTATAACTTTCTCCTCGCTGCCCCATTTTTAATTCCGTAAATTACGTTGCGAAGCCTGTATGACCCTCTCGGTGCCCGGACAAACCGCTCGGGACATCGCGTCCTGTGGTGATCGTACACCGCGATCCAAAAACAGGAAAAACCAGACCCTGTTTCACCCCGGAACTGAGTACGCCCCGCCAAACGGGACGACTTGGTCGCGTGCGGTCTTCACAGATACGTGCGCACCGTCGATACGGACGTGTGAGATTTAGCGGAATCTGATTCGGGTGTGCGTGCACACCGGAACCAACGCGTATCCGCGGACATCGTCCCGTATCTGACTTTTTTGCAATTTGCCCTAACTTCTTGCACACACGTCGGATCGAAACGAAACTTGCGCCATCGGACTCATAGCGATACGCTGGTCCTGTGGGTCAAGTTTGATTCAATTCTGAGAACGTTGACGAAATCGCGTGTCGTGGGCCCCACAGGCCCCGCTCGACGGGCGATTTTGTGATCGGCTCATCGGAATCCAAATCTGGAAGTTCCGTTGGGTTCGTATCAGCGTTCCTGACCTATTGACACTAAGTTTGGTGAATTTGGAGACCGTTGACCCGGACACATTTTTTGGTGCAAAGCGGGCCCACCGGCGGACCCAGTTTTGGTCCGAAACTGTCATTTTTGCCCTTGTCTCCAAATTGGGCCCAAAGACAGGCATTTCTAGCTATTTGACATCTTCTGAGCGTGATGGTAATGTCTATTTCAGCTTTTGGACTCATTTCTGGAAATTTTCCCAAGAACAATTAATCAGATCCAAACAACAGGCAAGTACCTGCACTTCAAGTTAAATCTTTATATTGTGATAATTAATTCCCTGCTTTACTAGTACCCTTGATGATTACACCTAGTGTTAGGAATACTGGAATTCATGTCTTGAATATTTGGAGTTCATGTCTTATTTTTCATGTCGGGTGGGAGAATACTAGAAGGCATGTAGTTTATCCTTCCCCTTGTCATGTTTAATAGCTGTTGGTACGCGACTGTACCTCAGCCGGATCTCGATTTTCCCTGTTTAATAGCCATTTATGACGGCCGGATTAGCCTTATAAACCCCTACATGCCAACTATGTATTCTAAAACAAACACAAGTTCACACAGATAGTTTCTGGTCTTGTTATAGTTCTTGCTGACTGTAACAGTTTCATTTCCTGTCTCATTTATTTCTGTTTCTCATATTCTTGTTTATAGCATTAACTCTGAGATATTGTGTTTCTTTTATACATATTCTCAATATGATACTCAATCTAATTGTCATAAATATTTAGTTTAATCTTGTTGTGCATTGTGTACTTTGCTCCTTTCCTGACTGGATCTGTTGATTTAGGCGATGATGAGGACCTTGCCCCTACATATTATGGTCCCTATAAGGGTACAGATGATACTTATGAGGAGCCAGATCCCACCCAGGAGACCCCTGCTGTAGAGTAGATAGCAGTAGCTATAGTTATTTATTGCTCTTATCTTAGTAATCGGGTTTGTCCCCGATTTTATTCTGATTTCTGTACTAAACATTTGAATCTGTTGTCGCATATATTTCATTTGAAATCTTAAGTTTCTGTTTCCCATTATTATCTTGCCTATGTTATTTGTGAATGAGCTAGATTAGTTAAATGTGGATTTGACCTAGACAGCGTACTACCGTCGACTCTGCGGCGTAGGCTGGACGTACCCACGCACTCGTGCCCGAATTTTCGGGTGCGGGTCGTGACACGTTTTTGTGGTGGCCCATGCAGGTCAACGACTAAATTGTTCGGTTTCAACTTAGGGACCGAACAGGCCTGCAATAAGATTAAGGATTTAGGAAAAAGCTCATCCACTTGATTGAATCGTTCTTGATATTCATATCGGCTTCGAATCATTTTTATTGACTTGCATCCTGCCTTGATTCCTGTGCGCCTTTATCGTTTATTTTTGGATGCAGAGTAAAGGATCTACCAGCAAGCGACGAGGTTCCTACAAGATCACCACGAGATGCTCTACCAGCATGGCCGTGGAGAACGCGCAGACTCTTGGAGTAGCTAATGCGCGTGAGTTATTTTTGCTGCCGTTTCTAGTATTGTTTAGCTCGTGCCTATTGGTTCGTGACCTCAGCCCCAACCTAGAAATTTTGAACTTGCTAATAACCTGGAATGCTTTTATATTTGATAACTGTAGAGATTGTAGAATCTTTTGTTATTGTGCTTATTGTAGGTTGTTTTGTGAACTTAAATAATTTGTACCTCCTTTCATCACCATCTAGCGCACTTAATTTTGCTGTACTTGAATTATGCTGCTACTCTATAGCCTAGTTTTGTAAGCTTACTCTTTATCGAGCTTGTTCATGACAAGTGTATTATTGGGGAGGCCCACAATAATACATTTCAGAATCAGTGTATTACGGTCTGATCAACCATAGTGCCCTTGATTCGCCCTTCGAAATAATACTTTACGTGGATTGAGATATGTAGTGATTAATAGACAAATATACTTGCCCTAGACATGTCTGATCACATCGTATCGGTTACATAATTGTATTAATACGAGCATGTGAATAGGAATTACCAAGATAGGATTTAATCCACAACTACGTGACAATTCCTATTTGAATTCTTTAAACGTCTTGATCCCGATATTTTGTTCTATCACCTCACCCTTGAACTCTTTATTATTGATCCTCGTCTTCCCTTATTTTGGAGAGTCGAAATCTTGTGCTTGGTATAAGTTTGATATATAGATAGTATTAGATATACCCCTCAGACCGGTCGAATTGATGATGACCCTTTATGATTAAGGGAATACCATAGGTGATGTGTTGGTGTTAAAGACTTAAATACCATGATTAAATAAGTTGGGACATAGCTTTACTAGTTGTATAGCTTTAGAGGATGGATGGGTAAATTCTAAGTTGGGTAGCAATGTATTTGTCAACTCGAGAGGAATGTCTTTTGGATTGTGACCGAGTAAGGTTAGATTGGAAGAAGCAAGCCATTATATTTTGAAAATTTAGAGGAGTGACTACAATGATTAATGAATTGATATCGAGGACCCAATAGTTGTATCTTAGGTACATGATTTAAATTTTGAATAATGAAAGTAAAATCGTCAATTTGAATTTAGAGGATATAATTCAGACTTGAACATTGGTGGACTACACTTAAATTATCTTTCAATTTGATGATTTGAATTAGGAATATAAAAAAATTGATGGTTGGACTACCTAGTTGGAATATTGATGATGTGAATGGAATTTAAAAAGTTGTAAATGGAAATACTACTGGACTCGAATCACTTCTAGAGGAAATTTTGATAGTTAGACTCGTGAGGAGCGTGTGCAAGTCTTGAAGACGTTATGATGGACCAAATTAAAAATCTGTCTGTGGGTAATTTGAGAAAGTAAGAAGTGATAACCATAGGTTAAAATTTTGATTGGAACAAGTCGTCATCTTAATCATGAAGTGATTGCAGTGGACATGATTAGAATTCAAATTATCGCAAGGAGATTGCGATTGATGTACATGAAGGGTTAACAGAGTATGACTTAATTTTAAATTTTGAGGACAAAATTTTTATAAGTTGGGTAGATTGTAAGCCCCTGATTTTTCAAAAATATTAAACTTGGATTTTTCACAATTTTCTAGAATTTTCTGGGAATTTTCTGTAATTAAATTCAAGGTTTTGAATTATTACATGATTTTTTTAATTGATAATAAATAACATTAAAATATTATGGAAATAATATTTTTAGGTGTAAAATGGAAAACTGAACTTAGGGTAATTTTTCTGGAATTTATTGGACCCCGGACCTATTTTTAATCACCTAAAAACTATTATTTATTTATTAAATAATTATTTATTTATTTATTTAACTAATTAATGTTTTAATTATTTATTTATTTTTAAATAGACCCGGCCCGGCCCAGCCCATTGGGCCCGAGCCCAGCCCGCAAATGCTAGCGGGTCGGGTCGGATCCGCCCGGCCGAACCCGACCCGCACCCGAACCCATTAGCCCCGCACGACCCGGTCGTCTCCCTCCCCTCGTCCGGCCGCCCCGCCCGCCGCTCCGTTCGGCTCGCCTCCGCCCGCCTCGCCCTCTCCTCCACGCCGCCCGCCATTTCCGGCAAGCTCTCCCCCGCTCCCCCTTTAAACTCCCCCCCGAGTCCCCTCCGGCCAAACCCCGCACCCCCGTTGACCACCACGAAACCCCGCCGCCGCTGCCGCCCTCGGCCAGTCCCTCCTCCTCTCCTCCGGCTCCGCCCCACCTCGCCACCGGCCGCCCGAGACCCGTAGCTCCGGCGCCCACGAGCAGCAGCAACCGCCTGAGCCGCCCCCGGGAAAGCTGGGTTGGGCTTTATAGGGGAGAGGGGCCGGCCAAGGCGGAGGGGTGAGGGGGTCGTGGAGGGCGTGGCGCGGCGCTCGCAGCGGCGTGCGGAGCGGCTGCCGGCGGATGCGGCGGAGGGGGAGAACGGGTCAGGCGGCTGGGGACGATGGGCTGGAGAGCGGGTCCGGGCGGGTCGGGTTCAGGTGGACCCGACCCGACCCGTTAGGGTAACGGGCCGCGGGCTGGGCCGCAGGCCGGGCTGGGCCGCAGGCCGGGCTGGGCCGGAATTAACAGTTAATAATAATAATAACAACAATAATAATAAAAACAATTAATTAATTTATAATTAATTTTAAATAGTTTTTAGGTTTTAAAAATAGGTCTGAGGCCCAATAAATTCCAAAAAATTGTCCTAAGTCCAGTTTTTTCATTTTACACCCAAAAATATTATTTCTATAATATTTTAATATTGTTTATTATCAATTAAAAATTATTTAATAATTAAAACCCTAATTTTAATTACAAAAAATTTCCAAAAAATTCTAGAAAATTGTGAAAAATCTCAATTTAAAATTCTTGCAAAATCTGGGGGTTTACAATCTACCCAACTTATAAAAAATTTCGTCCTCGAAATTTAAAATTAAGCCATAATCTGTTAATCCTTCATGTACATAAAGCAAGTCAATCGCAATCTTCTTGCGACAATTAAATCCTAGTCTTATCCACTGCAATCACTTCAAGGTTAAGATGACTACTGTTCCAATCAGAAATTCAACCTATGGTTATTACTTCTTACTTTCTCAAATTGTCCACAGGCAATTTTAAATTAAGTCCATCTACCACCTTCAAGATTTGTATATGCTTATAAATTTACCTCACGATTCTAATTATCATAATTTCTTCTGGAAGTAATTCGAGTCCAGTAGTATTCCCATTCACACTTGTACGCTTCAACTTTTTAAATTCCATTCTCATCTCTAATATTCCAGCTAGTTAGTCCAACCATCAAATTTTAATTTTTAATTCAAATCATTAAATTAAAAAATAATTTAAATGTAGTCCACCAATGTTCAAGTTGAATCATATATCCTATAAATTCAAATTGTCGATTTTACTTTCATTATTCAAAATTTAAATCATGTACCTAAGGTATAACTATTGGGTCCTCGATATCAATTCATTAATCATCTTAGTCACCCCTCTAAATTTTCAAAATTAGAATGGCTTGCTTCTTCCAATCTAACCTTACTCTGTCACAATCCAAAAGACATTCCTCTCGAGTTGACAAATGCATTGCTACCCAACTTAGAGTTTACCCATTCATCACAAAAGACTATATACTTTAAGAAAATATTCCTTAATATGGTTACTCATGTCATTCAATCCTCGAAACTTTAACGCCGATCATGATATGTCCTTAATTTCGAAAGAAAAAAAATCCTCAAGTATGTGATCGGCCTATGGGACATATCTAGTATTCTCTGTGTATCAATCTCATACCAAGCACGAGATTTCGTCTTTCCGAAATAAGGGAAGGCGAAGATCAATAATAAAGAGTTCAAGGGTGAGGTGATAGAACAGAAGTATCGGGATCAAGGAGTTTAAAGAATTCAGGTGGGAAATTGTCAAGCAATTTGTGGATTGAATCCTATCTTGGTAATGCTCGTTTAATACAGTTGTGTAACCTATATGATATGCTCGGACATGTCTAGAGGGCAAGTATACTAGTCAACTATATATCTCAATCCACGTAAAGTAGTGCGAAGGGCGAATCAAAATGCACTAAGGTTGATCAGACCGTAATACACTGATTCTGAATAGACAATTGTATTAGTGTGTCGACCCACTAATACATATGTCATGAACAAGCTTGATAAAGAGTAAGCTTGCAAAACTAGGCTATACTAGCAGCATAAGTCAAGGTGCAATGAATATAAGTACGCTAGATGATGATGAAAAGGAGGTACAAATTATTTAAGTTCACAAAATAACCTACAATAAGCACAATAGCAAAAGATTCTACAATCTCTACAGTTATCAATATAAAAGTATTCCAGGTTATTAGCAAGTTTAAAATTTCTAGGTTGGGGCTGAGGTCACGAACCAATAGGCACGAGCTAAACAATACTAGGAACGGTATCTACAAATCACTTACGCGCATTAGCTACTCCAAGAGTCTGCGCGTTCTCCACGGTCATGCTGGTAGAGCATCTCGTGGTGATCTTGTAGGAACCTCGTCGCTTGCTGGTAAATCCTTTACTCTGCATCCAAAAATAAATGATAAAGGCGCACAAGAATCAAGGCAGGATGCAAGTCAGGGGATTAATTCGAATCTGATATAGGTGTCAAGAACGATTCAAGCAAGTGGATGAGATCCTAAAAATTCCTATTCTTATTGCAGGCCTGTTCGGTCCCTGAGTTAAAAACGAACAATTTAGTCGTTCACCTGCATGGGCCACCACAAAAACGTGTCACGACCCGCACCCGGATATTCGGGCACGAGTGCGTGGGCACGTCCAGCCTACGCCGCAGTGTCGGCGGTAGTACGTTGTCTAGGTCATTTTCACAGGTAATTAAAATCTATCTCATCCACAGTAAAGTAAATAGACAAGAAAAATGACAGGAAAATAGAAATGATAAGATTTCATAAGACAAATTGTGATATACAATTCCATGGTTTAATACAGAATCCAGAAGATAAATCGGGGACAAACCCGATTGCTGTGCTGAAAGAAAATATACTAGATAACTGGCTACTACTCCTTAAAGTATCTCCTGAGTAGGAACCGACTTCTCAACTGTATCACCTGCTACCTTATCTGGGCCATAAAGGTGGGGCAAAGTTCTCGTCATCGCCTAAAACAACAGATCCAGTCAGGAAAGGAGCAAAGTACACAATGCACAACAAGATTTAAACTAAAAATTTGTGACAGGTAGAAAAGAACTGACTAAGCATCATGATCAGAATATGCATAATATTTATTAAAGATTAACTGAGAATTAATGCTATAAATCAGGACTATAAGTAAAACATGATAAATTGCTTTAAACCAGGAATATGAGTAAAACAGGAATAAAATGTGACAGGAAATATAACTGTAACAAGACAACAAGAACTGCAACACGACAAGAACTATGTGCGTGAACTTGTGTATTTAGAATACATAGTTGGCATGTAGGGATTTATAAGGCTAATCCGGCCGTCATAGACGGCTATTAAACATGAATAATCGAGATCCGGCTGAGGGTACAGTCGCGTACCAACAGCTATTAGACACGGCAAGGGGAAGGGTAAACTACATGCCTTCTAGTATTCTCCCACCCGACACAAAAAGCAAGACATGAACTCCAGTATTCAAGACATAAAATCCAGTATTCTAACACTACGTGTAATCATCAATGGTACTAGTAAAGCAAGGATTTTATTTATCACAATATAAAGATTAAACTTGAAGTGCAGGTACTTGCCTGATGTTTGGATCCAATTATAGTTTGTATCTCGGGGAAATTTCCAAAAATGTGTCCAGATACTGAAATAAATATTACCATCATGCTCAGAAGATATCAAATAGCTAGAAACGCCTGTCCTTGGGTCCAATTTGGAGACAAAGGCAAAAACGGTAATTTTGGGTCAAAACGGGGTCCGCATGTGGGCCCTCTTTGCACCGAAAAATGTGTCAGGGTCAAAGGTCTCCAAATTCACCAAACTTTGTATCAACAGGTCAGGAACGATGATACGAACCCAACAGAACTTTCAGAATTGAATTTCGATGAGCCGATCACAAAATCGCCCGTCGAGCGGGGCCTGTGGGGCCCACGACACGCGATTTCGTCAACGTTCTCAGAATCGAACCAAACTTGGGTCACAGGACCAGCGTATTGCTACGAGTCCGATGGCGCAAGTTTTGTTTCGATCCGACGTGTGTACAGGAAGTTAGGGCGTGAAACAGAAAAGGCGGATACGGGGCGGTGTCCGCGGATACGCGTTGATCCCGGTGTGCACGCACACCCGAATCGACTTCCGCGAAATCCCACACGTCCGTATCAACGCTGCGCACGTATCTGTGAAGACCGCACGCGACCAAGTCGTCCCGTTTGGCGGGGCGTACTCAGTTCCGGGGTGAAACATGGTCTGATTTTTCCTATTTTTGGATCGCTGTGTGCGATCACCACAGGACGCGATGCCCCGAGCGGTTTGTCCGGGCACCGAGAGGGTCATACAGGCTTCACAACGCAATTTACGGAATTAAAAACGGGGCAGCGAGGAGAAAGTTACACGTACCTGAACTGGGCTCGAGAAACCGGGTTTTCTCGTGTCCGTGTCGTGTCCGACACGCCGACACGAAGAATTGGGGATTTAGGGTTAGGGTTTTGGCCGTAGACGGCGGGGGCCGGTCGGAGGCACGCCGGAGAGGGCTGGGGGCGGCTCGTCGGGCTGCTGGGGACGTGGCTGGTGGTCGGCGGCGCGCTGGGGACGGCTCAGGCGGAGCCGACGGCGAGGAGCTGCGGCTCGAGGGGGGTTCTGGGGAGAAGGAGGAGACGCTGGGCCGAGGGGCGGCTGGCTACGGCGAGGGGAGAGAGAGGAGGAGGAAGCCGGGGAGGAGGGTGGTGGCGCTGGAGGCTGGCCGGGGGACTGAGGGCTCCGGTGGGCGGCACGGTGGCTGGGCGAGTGAGTCGAGGGGGAAAGCTGGGTTGGGCTTTATAGGGGAGAGGGGCCGGCCAAGGCGGAGGGGCGAGGGTGTCGTGGAGGGCGTGGCACGGCGCTCGCAGCGGTGTGCGGAGCGGCTGCCGGCGGATGCGGCGGAGGGGGAGAACGGGTCAGGCGGCTGGGGACGATGGGCTGGGGAGCGGGTCCGGGCGGGTCGGGTTCAGGTGGACCCGACCCGACCCGTTAGGGTAACGGGCCGCGGGCTGGGCCGCAGGCCGGGCTGGGCCGAAATTAACAGTTAATAATAATAATAACAATAATAATAATAAAAACAATTAATTAATTTATAATTAATTTTAAATAGTTTTTAGGTTTTAAAAATAGGTCTGAGGCCCAATAAATTCCAGAAAAATTGCCCTAAGTCCAGTTTTTTCATTTTACACCCAAAAATATTATTTCTATAATATTTTAATATTGTTTATTATCAATTAAAAATCATTTAATAATTAAAACCCTGATTTTAATTACAGAAATTCTCAGAAAATTCCAAAAAATTATGAAAAATCTTAATTTAAAATTCTTGCAAAATCTGGGGGTTTACACAGGCAGCAGCCACAGCAGTGTGCAGCAGCTGCTGTGCACTGCATAGCAGCTGCACAGCAACAGCTAGACAGCAGCAACATCAGCTAATGCACAGCAGCAGCAGCGTGTAGCAGGTAGCGAGGTAGAGGGAGTAATAGATTAATAGATAGCTAGATTGATAGATAGATAGGTTTATAGATGAATAGAGAGATAGGTGGTTAGATAGATAGATATCTAGGTAGATAGATATTAGATGGATAGGTAGATATCTAGATAGATATATACTAGATATCTAGATAGATATATATAAATAGATAGTTAGATAAATATATAGATAGAGATAGATATCTAGATACATAGATAATTATCTAGATATAAATAAATAGGTATCTAGATTAATAGATAGATAGATTGTGAAATAGATAGATAGTTAAATAGATAGGTAGATAGTTAGATAAATAGATGGATAGCTAGCTAGATAGATAGATGGATTGATTTAGATAGATAGTTAGATAGATATATATCTATAGGTATAGATATATAAATACATATAGCTAGATATATATTATAGCTAGATATATATATATGTATAGGTAAGGTAAGGTATATAGATATAAGGTATGTGTATATGTGTGTATGTGAGATATATATATGTAGATACCTAGGTTTATGCATATATGTATTAGATATATATTTTCTAGCCTATATTATTAGCTAGGTATATATCTATAAGCATAATAGTTAGCTAGAGGGGTAGTAGGGTTGAGTTAGAGAGGTATCTCAATACCTTGAGATACCAAGGTATCTCAATACCTTGAGATATCCAAGGTATTGGGTTTCGAGCGGAGTTTTTGAGATATTGCCTAGGTTTGAGTTTAGAGATAGGTTTTTATGTATATGTGTATATATTTACGCGTGCTGGCATAGGTTTTAGCGGGTATAGGCGGGGTGCGTAGCCTAGGTTGAGGTATCGGATACCGAGGGTATCCGGTATCTCAAGGAGGCGAGTTTGAGAGTTTATTAGCTTAATGATCTAGTTTTGACCTATAATTTTAGGGGCACCCTAGTTTGACCTAGAGTTGACCGCCAAAGTCAACTTTTGACCTAGTTTTGACCCAGAGTTGACTTTTTGGACCTAGAGTTGACTTTTGACCTAGATTTTACCGGTTTGACCCGTTTGACCTAGAACGACCCTAGAAGTCTGTTTTTAGTTATTTTATATCTGTTCAACTCATTAGAAACCTGTTTAACCTTATTTTTCGCAATAGGTTCTTGCGACACCGGTTCGGATCGCCAGTTGCTCAGGACGTCAGGCGAGTACATTCTCTGATAGTTTTCATTATCTGATGATTATTATGATTCAGCTTCTAGTATAGTATCATCTGCTTTTTCTGGCACAACACGGGACACGAACTGGTATTTCTGGATTCATTTACTTGCGACACGTATATTTTATGTTTCTGGCCTCTACTCTGGAATCACTACTGGCATCACCTACAGGCATCACTACAGGTATCACTCATATTTCAGGCTGGACTCATACTTGATTTACGTGTCGGGTCTTGGATTCACTTGTATTAGTCGGGGCGGAGAAATACTCGAGTAGACATGTAAACATTCCCATCTGGAATCATTAGGAATCACCCCCTCTGGTCTAATCTGGAATGATAGCAGCAGCGCACCCAGTGCACGGTGAGCCGTACTTACCCCTAGCCGTTTACATGTCGAAACAAGTATTTCAAAGATACCGAGTTCATTCTTTCTAGTCTGGACTCACTTGTATTTCTTGACTTGTCTCACTTACATGTTTCTGGACTTGACTCACTACATGTATTTTATGCTGGACTCACTACACGTTCATGTGCACAGACTTGATCTTAGTTTAGATTTCTTGTATCTTGCAGTCATCACTATCTTGCTTTGATATTCATGCATCTTTACCTTTATGCACCAATGACATGTATATTTTCTTATTTCATACTTCATTCTCCTTGCTACTTGCTATAACTACTTTATAGTTTTTATTATTTAAATGGAACTGCTGTTAGAGGTGTACTTGCTCCAGTCCTGACTGGACATATTTTTTCCAGAGTATCCGGAGGAGTGGTGTCCAACGTTTTATGGACCTGAGCCTGTCGATGGTGCAGACAGGGACCCTCTAGTTTAGGAGTAATTTTCGGGTTGGTAGCCGGGATCACTAGGACCTTGTTATTGTTTTTATTAGCTTTTAGCACCGAATTTGTCTCCGGTTTTGGATTGAGACCTTGTATTGTATATTATTTTGGATATTGTATTATTATTATTATTGATGTTGTGGTTGTTGTAGTAGTTGTTGTTGGTTAGACTTTATAGTTGTTAGACTTCTTGTTATCTTATCGTGCTTAGATTCGTGATTGAGTACATTGTGATTATCATTATGATATTGCTCCTCCGTTTGGAGTTGAGATCTTGACAGGTTTATATATTGATTGCGTGAGATTGTTAGCTAGATAGTTGACCTAGACAGCGTTCTACCGTCGATGCTACGGCGTAGGCTGGACGTACCCATGACTCATGCCCGATTTTTCGGGTGCGGGTCGTGACAAACATCAATCCATAAACCCAGATCAAATTTTAAACCCAAATAAAAATTAAACCAAACCAAAATTCAAATTTCAAATCCAAATAAAAATCAAACCAAAATTCAAAATAAAACAAAACTAAATAAAAAAATCCAAATCCAAAACAAAACTAAATAGAAAAAAACTAAAAAAAATAAAACAAAATATAACTAATTAAAAAAACTAATAAAACAAACCAAACCAACCAAACCAAACCAACCAAAATCACCCAACTGAATCCGTGGGCCCCCACACTCAATTTTTGCCAACATAATTGTGCAAGCACAATTTCAGCCAACAGTGTTGGCAAAAATTGGCTTGTGGGGTCAACTTTAATTTTTTTCTTTTTTTTCTGCCTACGTGTTCGTCTGTTGTGTTTTTTGCCAACACTGTTGGCTGACTCTGTCTCTATTTCAAAATTTAGCAAACTTGTTTCGTTTGTATTAATTTAATATAATTTTATTTTGCTACAGTAAATATACCAATCTGTCACGCCCCGATCTCCCACAGGCAAATTGGCCGTCCCCGCTAGGTGAGAATCACCGTGCCAGCGCTTCCGCGGGACAATCGCTTTGGCCCATCTGGGCGTGATGCCGCACGAGCGTGAGCCGCGTCCGTACAAGGCCGTGGTTCATTGGCTGGCGGTAAGAGGTCTAAGCCACAGAGTCGCACAGATTGTCCGAGTGCCGCAGAATTATAAATGCATAGGCGATTGGTAAAAAGTTCACTGAGTCGACAATAGCGAAAGCATTTAATAACACAAGTAGAAGTAAAAGAAACTCTCTTATTGATATTGCACAAGTGTTATAGGCGGCGCATAGCCAGGATTATAAGTCGCTCAAGCCTCTCTCTCTGAAATAATAAAAGCGTGCCAAGTGGCCACATTTGTGGAATGATGTACAGACGATATTGCAACATTATGTCTTGTATATGTGCTTCAGTTCCAGATGCAATGCTCTAAGGCTTCAGAGTGAACTCCACGTCTTAGCACGCACGAAGGAGGCATCCGCACTGAACGAGGTTCTCTCGCACCCTGCAAACAACCTGGTAAGATTATCAGTACACGAATGCACTGGTGGGGAGGCTACTCACTCGCTCGACAAATCCAAACACGTAATATAGGTTCCGTGTATCAACTATTATGTTGTCTTTCTAGTTGCCTTAGAATCAGTTTTATGGCAAACATTGAATAGCCTAACTCGTATGGCAGTGCGCTGTGCGATATAAGAGAAAACACGCGAGACTTACCAACTTACCATTTGTCCTTCCATGTCCAAGGCAAACCAAGTTAATTCAAGCACGAGCATGCATAAACATTTAGGGGCAATAGCATATGCAACATAAGTGTTTGTGAGCGAGATTACGCTTTGGGTTCACGAGTCTTAAGGGATTCACAGGAGTGTTGCATAATACTTTCAAGTGCTTCATATATATGATTGTGTTATGATCGTTCAGGTGTTTCTGATGTTCTGATGCGATGCAATGACTCGTACGCGAATTATCGCTAAGCGAGGATGACTTACCTATATGAACAATTGTCGCTGGCATAGCCATAAAGGACGAGTTATAGTCTTGAACCAAGATGGGATTGCAACTAAAGTACGTGAGGCACCGCAAGCCATCCCGTCCAGCACGTGAGACTAAACGTTAGTTCCATCCAGATCGGAGCGGCCCCAGTGCCCCGGTGATCGTCCGTGGAACGAGATCCGAAGATCCCCTTTGATTCCAAGTTATCCACGACACGCAAGTCTTGGGTCTTTCAATTTCACACAAACTGGCATGATAATCCATGATTCTTTGTTCTGAACCGAGCATTTGCTCCACGAGCTGTGATTCTTTATTTGCTTGACATGATTCTCGTTCAGATGTAAACTTGATATGATTATCATTCAGGTGTAGACTTGACATGATTCTTGATCAATGAATAACTTGCCTTGATGCATTCCCCTGGTGCGGGGACTGCCTTAGCGATCCAACGGTCCCGGATACTTGCAAGTTCATTGTGCACAGAAGAACTATTTGATAGTCTTCTGGTTGAATGGAATGCATGTACGATACGGATAGCGTTCTTGGTTGTGGCATAAGTTCCGTGTGGAAAATATTGAGTCTAAGCAACATTACAAGTTAACTTTGTAAACTCCCTCACCCAAAATAGGTATTTTGAGTATATTTTATATTATTATATTTATTATATATGTTGAATTTATTTAGAATATGCTCTTAGATAATTAGAAAATAAATTTCTTGATATATTTACTTATATAAATATTCATTTAGAATTATTTTAGGTTATTTTAGATTTTTGGAGATTTTTCTAGAATTTTTGGTAATTAAAACTTAGAAAACATAAATTTCTAGGACTTCTATGATTTACTATACGACCATACTTGCATGTCGCTCTACCAAATATTTATTTTAGTTTAAAATAGTTAATTATATTTTTTGTAATTTATTTAGAATTTTAAAAAATTTATTTAGATTTTAAAATTATTTAGGATTTATTTGGATATATATAGTCTTAATATTAGATAGATACTAATTTAGTGTTAATAGATATTAATAAGATTTTATAAATTATTTGTATTATCTTTAATTATATTTAAGATTATAAATTATTGAGATAATTTCAAACTCTGTTTTAAATTAATTCAAATCCTGAACCTACTAGGAAATCAACTTCATGCATATCCTATCCTTATTTAAATTTATCATAATCCTATCCAAATTAACCAATCCTATTCTTATTTAATTAAGTAGTATCCACCATTATAAATACCTCATCCTTCATATTTTTCTTTCCCAAATTTCTCTCTTTTTCGTCCAAAAAATAGTCAAAATTCGTCATAAATTCAGCCTCATTTTCTACTAGTTATGACGAATTAAAAAGACGATATCTCCTAGCTCCGGACTCCAAACATGCTCCAGTTTTTTTTGTTAGAACGATAATGAGGTTAGCTTTCTGATAATATAAATTGTTTTTCTAAATTATTATTATTAAATTCTGGAAAATTCGTAGAGCACAGCATATCCGAAAATAGACGTGTTTCGATGTTTTTACGATTCTGGGAGAACCAGGAATCAGAATCATGAACCGTTTAAAGTTTCGGAAAGATAATGTCGAGATCATCTACATATATTTTTCGCAGAATTTATTTCAAAGTATTTACATACTGTTAATTCTGTAGAATTTCTAGGTTAGAATTTAACCATCGGTGCACAATACAAAATTTGTATGTGCCATAATTCCCAAACGAATTTGAATTCAGACGAGCCATAAATTCCAGTATATTTTTGATGCTGAAATCTACAGGAAATCATGCATGAAAGTCGAGTTTGTATCGGTTGACTTTTTGGTCAACAGATCGTCTCGATTTGCGTGCCATGAGTCTCGAGTTGATAAAATTCAGTTTCTTTGGACAAAATTTAGGAATTAACATAAAAATCAGAATAATAAGATTAAAATAATATTTTAGAGTAATTATTCTATAATTAAATAAATTAAAATAAATTAATGGTTATATTATTATATAGTTATATGAATATATATGTAAGTAAATGCTAATTGATAATTATAACTAAATATTCAGACTGTATGACCCTAGGACATCGTGGACTATCCCATACTTACCTTGACCATGTTGACCCTAAGAACTTGTGAATTTGTCTGTCTTGCGTACACTAACGTACTGGCATAGACACCGGTCAGTTGACTGACTGATTTCGTACAGTACTTGAAGACGCGACACCCGCGTAATTCAATGCATAATTGACCGTGTTAGATGACTAGTGTTACCCCTAGTATACCCCCTGATTCCAGTGTAAATGTAGTTGAGTATGTGCTAGTGTAATGACTAATGATTCTATTATATTATATTTATGTGTACATAGGATATTGGATTGTTCTGTATAATTTTTGGAGCAGATTATTGGTACATTGCAGCTTCCTTGCCAGGCAAGTATACCTTGCCATTGTACTGTTATTTATATTCCATATGTTGCATGCATCTTTATTTTCTGTCTTTAGTTCATATATTTTAACTGTTATATAAAATGCGCGCGACGGTGACGTCGCGGTATGTTTTTATTTATGTATTTGCATTGACCTTGTTTATGAGACTACCCCATCATCATGTAGCATCTTTAGGTTCATTGGCCGTGACACAGTTGTTACACGAGTTGTGAGTCTCATGTAGATCACAGACTTACGTGCAGGTTAGCCTCCTGTACATGTGGAACGTGCGTTAGGAATAACTGCTGTTAGAAACTTTGCATGCTAGTGGACTTGGCAGTTATTAGAGTGTTATCGTGTCATGGATGTGACATGCTTAGAGCATTGGGTGGGGAGAACAACAAGTACCGTATTTGGGCTCCTTTGCACTTTCCTTGTGTAACCCGTACGCTACGCCGGAGATACGCGGCCATGATGACCCCTATATATTATCATGGCGGGCCTCCGACGTTCGAAAGTCGTCGTGCCTTTGTAGGTCCCTGGATCTCCAAGAGAACTATGCCAATCCTATTTATGGCCAGATAGCCCACTTGTTAGAAAGTTGTTCTTAAACTGCATTCACTTTAGACGGTTAGGCGACCCATTGGATATTTATTTCAGTACTTTATTGGCATGTGTTTAAGTATCTTGTTATGTCCCTCTGAGGACCTGGTCCGCTGTCAGGTGTATCTTTTCTTGAGTATTTGCAGGAGCGCAGATTTGGATGGTTACATGTGATCCGAGGATGTCTTCTCTTCGAGCTGTGATGGATAGCTGGTATTCTTATATTGTGTTGTGGTGTTGTACTCATATTGTATTTGCTCTTATATTCGAGTTGGTGGTGGATTTGTTTCCATCCAACTATCATCCTTAGATACTTCTTATTGAGATTTAGTTTCATAGATACTGTTTATTTATTTCTATATGATTTTCATGGATGAGATCTAGATTATACCCTGTGACTTGTGACATATGTTTATACCACTTGTGGATTGATATTCATATTACAGCGTACGTGTGGATTTGGTTTCCATATATTGGAGTTGCCATATCCATGCGGCTGGCATGCTTACGTGTTCTAGTCCTACGTATTTTTAGGACTGGGGCATGACAAACTTATAAGCAGGCAAGCAATGCATTCATAAGGAAACTTAAGCATTCACATTCTTGCTCGGGCGCGAAGGTAAGACAAGGAGTGAGACCGTAAAGGGACTTACCGAGCGACATGATCTAGGGTCGTGCAGTATAAACAAGTGAACAGTGCACTAAGAAGAGTATATACATATCGTTCTATCGAGACATGGCAGGGTCCAGTTGCACAAGGCAAAGGTAACATGCGAGGGTCTGAATATAAGCAATGTTTCATTTTCCTGTTCTAGCACAAGCAATACGAATTGGGATTATTCCCTTAGCTAAGTGCGTTGTATTCTTATTAGTATGCAGGCGATGATTCACCTAGCGACTAGCATGTATCGTTCCATATTTTAAGTGTGCTGGCTAAGCAAAGACAAGTTCACCGTAGCCACCCACCTTAGCGATGATTCGCCTCGGTTGAGCGATACTCCGAGCGAGCCTCTGAAAGTCCAAGCCGGAACTCCTGTAGGGACAAGTCTGGATATCCTTCACCTCAAACGAGTATTCTTGCCTGAGCAAAGTGGATCGGGACATTGCACTTTTGCCGTTTGAATCGGCAGTCCGCTTGAGCGGAACGGGGTATTACATCATACACCACTCAGAAAAAGTCTCGTCCTCGAGACTTCCTGAGGGCAAGCCGTTCTATCGCATTATCGAATCTATCCCAAGCATAGTGATCGGTACCACTAAATCCAATTGAATACAATCTCCTACTCGATCCTTATGCCGTGTCACGTGTCACGCCCCATTCCCAAAATATCGAGGGACTAGACATGTGGCAATGGCCAGCAGCACACACCGATGGACAAACCCAATTTAATGGATCCATCGGGACGTACTTAAGCTGTAATACATCAATAAGGGTCTACTAATCTCATCCACAAAATGAATACATCAATTAACAATAAAAGGAAATAAAACATCATCAGTCATAAGTAAATAAAATCGGGGAACAACCCGATAATAAGTCTGTTACAATTGTCAAGATACAGAAATAAAGATAATAACTGCAAATACTGAGTATGGATAAAGCATATACTCAGAAGATATCCTAGGGGATCACTCGTCTACTGGATCTGGTACTGCTCCAGTGCCTGCTCCTGTTCCTGTTAATACTCCTGTTCCGTATACCTCGGGATCGATCTCGTCTGCTAATCCTGGGGACATAATCCGGATCCAGGTCCTCAGGGGACATAGCAAGGTACAAAATAACTCATGCCAAAATAAATACAGTACGACAATAAATAAAATAATAGGGTAAACTATATAAGCAGCTAAGTGATATGCAAATGAGAGTTTTAATCATACTCGGGCTGAGACTACTATAGGATCGGTGTCGGAGAAACCCATAGTAGTATTCTCTCGAAGGGCCAGTACGGTACCAAAGCCCTGTGTCAGAGTTTAAGGCACTTCCATTAAAGTATTATATATATATAATCAGCCTTTTGTATGGTAAATTCTCTCCCCACCCAATGTAATCACACGTCTCATGTCCATGACATGCAAGATCATATCTAATGCAGCAAGTCAAAATAAGATCTAAGCATATGAATAAAGTATATGTCATAAACCTGTATCCTATACAGAATCACCATGAATACCTCAGGAAGATTCTGTCTCATGAATAGTGTCAGGTGTCCTGGGTATAACGTTCTTGATATTGCAAGCACGAGAATGTAAAGGGTGTCGATATCCACTTCTATGTGACGTTACATAACTTCGCGTACGGTGTTGACACCCGAATATTATTCAGACGCTAAGTAAGTCACACGTTCCTAGGTTAAACATATAGATCACAGGAATAAAACAAGAGAATAGTATGAATCAATATACTGTAAATATGGCAAGGTACACTTGGCTGGGGTTCTGGCTCCAACTGTAGCTCTGGTCTCAGTGGGATTTGCAGGTACTGCTCCGGTTACTAAAATAGACATCACCATCAGATTCAGAAAATATCAAATAGCTAGAAATGCCTGTCCTTGAGTCCAATTTGGACACATGGGCAAAAATAACAGTTTCTGGTCAAAGCGGGATCCACATGTGGCCCGCTTCGTACCGAAAAATGTGTCAGAACCAATATTCTCCAAATTCGTACAACTTAGTGTCAACAAGTCTAGAACGATGATATGAACCCAACAGAACTTCCAAAATTGGATTCCGATGAGACGATCACAAAATCGTCTATCAAGTGGAGCCATGGGGCCCACGATACGCGATTTTGTCAACGTTCTCAGAATCGAACCAAACTTGGATCACAGGACCAGCGTATTGCTACGAGTCCGATGGTACAAGTTTCGTTTCGATCCGACGTGTGTACATAAAGTTACAACGAGTTCGGAGACAAGGCCGATGCGGGGCGTTGTCGGCAGATACGCGTTGATTCCGGTGTGCACGCACATCCAAATCAACTTCTGCAAAATCCTGTACGTCCGTATCAACGGCGCGCACCTTTCGGTGAAGACCGCACGCGACCAAGTCATCCCGTTTGGCGGGACGTACTCAGTTCCGGGGGAAAATAGGGTAAATATTTTCCTGTTTTTGGATCGCTGTTCGCGATCACCACAGGACGAGACACATCGAGCGGGTTGCACGGACATCGAGAGGGTTACACAGTCTATGCGTCACAATAGACGAAATAGAAAATGGGGCAGCGAGGAGAGAGAAAAGGGTACCTGAACAGGATTACGCAGAACGGGGTTTCTCGTGTCCGCGTGGAGACGCGACACGACACACCGCGACACAGCACAGTGGGACACGGCTAGGGTTAGGGCTTCGATCGCCGTAGACGGCGGAGCTGGCCTGAGCTGAGTGAGGCGGAGGAGGCTCGGCTGAGGCGCTGTCGGAGGCGGCCGGGCTCGAGGAGGCAGGGGTCGGCTAAGGGCGGCGCTGCGGGTCTGCTGTGGCTGCTGCTGCTTATCGTGGTCGAGGTAGAGGGGATGACGGAGGAGCTGGGACGGCCGGGGATCGAGTCGAGCGGCTGCGGGTCGGGGAGAGGGTGGAGGACGGCGAGGTGGGGGTTGGCGTTGAGGCGGCCGGGGCTCGACGGGGACGACGGTGGCGGGAAATGGTGGGGCAGAGGGTTCGACGGCGGAGCGGAGGGTTTTATAGGGCAAGAGAGGGAGGAGAAGCGGTGGCAGTTGCTGGCAGGGGAGGCGGAGCGGTGGGCGTTGCGGAGGCGAAGCGGCGGCTGGGAGGCGAGGCCCCACGGCGGGTCGGCCGGCGGAGACGAAGCGGCGTCGGGTTGGGGGAGAAGAAAGGGTTCGGGGTCGGGTTCGGGTCCGGGTCGGGTGGATGGGGATCCGACCCGATCAGTTAGGCAAAGGGTGCGGGTCAGGTTAAATGGTCGGGTCTGAGTTTTGGGCCCGGATCCGACCCAATAAGGATTTGGGTTGGGTTTAGTTGAACCGGGCCCGGTTCGGGTTGGTTTGGTTCACTTGAACCGGGTTTATTCCTAGGGTTTAATTAGGGTTAATTAAAACTTAGTTTCTAGGTCTTTAAAAATATTTCTGGGGTCCAATAAATTCCCAAAAAATTATCCTATGTCTAGTTTTTTATTTTACACTAAAAAATATTATTCTCATAATATTTTAATATTAATTAACATCATTAAAAAATTATTTAATTTTAAAATACCTTAGTTTTAATTAATAAAAATTCCAGAAAATTCCAGAAAAAATTGTGAAAAATTATTTTAAAAATTCTAGAAAAATCAGGAGGTTTACATTGCGTGTATATTGAGTCGGGCTCATTTGCGCCTTAGCGCTGGACATGTTGCTTAACGCGGAGTACGTTTTAATCGATCTTGATTAACGATCTAAGGCTGAGGCAAACTTTTACAAGCCATTATACTTATTCATGTAGACATTCACTTGCACTAGCATCCAACTTTAATGTTACTGTTCAGTGAAACCATAGTCTTACTTCTAGCATTCCTCAAGCAATTAGTTTCAATTATTCAAGTCCAAGTCTATTCCATTTTGATTTGTTTCATTCATCGAGTTTGTTTGGAATAATCGCCGAACATGTTCCCGTGAGTTCGATCATCCTCGTCGTGCGTGAAATTACCACGTCGGCGCTCCCGCAGGATAACCGTTCTCGCTGGGACTGATTTCTAGAGTTATCGTTTTGAACTTGATTTCAAGAATGTTCTTCCGAACTCCAAGCCAAATCCATTATCGTTCATATCTTTCATCGAACCAAGATATTTATTTCTGGCTAACTTCTTATTCAAGCGATATTGCATTCAAGTTCAATCCATTTGTTCCAATCCAAAATCGCTCGTACGATCCTCTAAGTTTCCAACAAGTTTTCTTAGCCAAGATATCGATTTCTATTTCCAAAAATTTCAATTCGATATAAGCCTTATCATTTATTCAAGACATTCTGAAATTGTAAACCCCCTGATTTTTCAGAATTTTAAATATGGATTTTTCACAATTTTTTGGAATTTTCTAGGATTTTTCTGTAATTAAAAACAGAGTTTTAATTATTAAATAATTTTTAATTGATAATAAACAGTATTAAAATATTATGAAAATAATATTTTTGGGTGTAAAATAAAAAACTAGACTTAGGATAATTTTTTTGGATTTATTGGGCCTCAGACCTAATTTTAAATACCTAAAAACTATTTAAAAACTAATAATAATTATTATTATTATTATTATTACTAAAAATAATAATAATAATAATAATAATAATAATAATAATAATTATTATTATTATTGTTACTGTTTTGGCCCAGCCCAGCCCAGCCCAGCCCTGATTAACGGGTCGGGCGGGTCTGCTCAACCCGGAACCCGCCGCCCGACCCGGTCCCCATCCCCTTCCCCACGATCTGGACGACCGCGTCCCCCGCGCCACCGCCCGGGTCCTCCGTTGCCTCTGCCAGAGTGATCCACGACCCCCTCGGCGCCGTCTAACCCGGCCACGACCGCCCCAGCCTCCCCTATATAAATCTCCTACTCCCCTTCTTCCTCCTCCCTCAACTTTCCTCTAGCCCTAACCCTAACGCCGGCTCCCCTAGCTCCGGCGGCCCTCACCTCGACCCGCCGTCCTCCTCCCTCAGCCGCCAGCGCCCAGAACCCGCCGTCCAGCCTCCCCTCCTCCTTCCCAGAGCCCTCCTCCTCCTCCTCCTCCCTCTTCTCCCAGCAGCCCGCCCGGAATCCTCCGCCCTCGCCCGAGCCAGGCGACGCCACCCGCAGCCACCCAGTCTCCCTCCGGCCACCGCGGTTCCAGCACAGGCCTGAAGCCCTAGGCCGGACACGCGGACACGGACTCGTCCAGGACACAGGACACGTGTCGGACACTGAAAACCCTAGTTTCGAGGAGCCAGTTCAGGTACTCGTATCTCGCACCTCGTATCTCCGATTTCGATTATGTAAATTGTAACGCGTAGCCTGTATGACCCTCTCGGTGTTCGGATAAACCGCTCGGGGCATCGCGTCCTGTGGTGATCGCACACCGCGACCCAAAAACAGGAAAAAAACCAGACCCTGTTTCACCCCGGAACTGAGTACGCCCCGCCAAACGGGACGACTTGGTCGCGTTCGGTCTTCACAGATACGTGCGCGTTGTTGATACGGACGTGCAGGATTTCACAGAAGTCAATTCGGGTGTGCGTGCACACCGGGATCAACGCGTATCCACGGACATCACCCCGTATCTGAATTTTCTGAATTTTACCCTAACTTTGTGTACACACGTCGGATCGAAACGAAACTTACGCCATCGGACTCGTAGCGATACGCTGGTCCTGTGACCCAAGTTTGGTTCGATTCTGAGGACGTTGACGAAATCGCGTGTCGTGGGCCCCACAGGCCCCGCTCGACGGGCGATTTTGTGATCGGCTCATCAGAATCCAATTCTGGAAGTTTCGTTGGGTTCGTATCATCGTTCCTGACCTGTTGACACTAAGTTTGGTGAATTTGGAGACCTTTGACCCTGACACGTTTTTCGGTGCAAAGCGAGGCCCACATGTGGACCCCATTTTGACCCGAAATTGCCGTTTTTGCCCTTGTCTCCAAATTGGACTCAAGGACAGGCGTTTCTAGCTGATTGATATTTTATGGATCTGATGGTGATGTTTATTTTAGCAACCGGAGTACCGCCTGCAATCCCTGCTGAAGTCAGAACAACAATTGGAACCGGAACCACAGGCAAGTGTACCTCGCCAAAACTTGCAGCTTTGCTACCTATTTCCTTGACTTGGTTATACATCAGTGGACAAGTGTACCTTGCCAAACCCTGCAGCTTGCTATATATTTTCTTGGCTTAATTTTGCATCAGTGGGCAAGTAGAGCTTGTCAACTCGCAGTGATTCTTGTCATAGTATTTTACTTGATTTCTTGTAGATTCATATGTGAACTTGTTTTAACTGCTTAACCTAGAAAACGTGTGACGTACTTAGTGTCCGATCATAGTCGGGTGCCAATTCCGTACGCGGTGTTGGGTACGTCATTAGAGATGGACATTCGATACCCTTACTCTTGGTACTTGTCCTATCAAGTACATCAGAGCCCAGGACACTTGACACTATTCATGAGACAGAATCCTCTTGAGATATTCACGGTGATTCTGTATAGGATACAGGTTTATGACATGAACAGTTTATTCATAGACATTATATGACTGCTGCATTAGTTATGATCTTGCGTGTCATGGACATGAGACGTGTGATTACATTGGGTGGGGAGAGACACACAGGCTACAGGCTGTTTCATATATATATCTATTACTATTGTGAGGTCGTAGACTCTCCAGCAGAGCTAGACCCTTTACGTGTTATTACTGCTACCGGCTCCCCGACACAGAGCTGGTAGTGGCTCAGCCTGAGTTCTAGTGATGCTCTCAACTTGCATTTATCACTTAGCTGGTTACATAGTTTACCCTGCTATTTCATTTAATTTTTGCACTGCATTTATTTTGGCTTGTATTATCTGTACCTTGTTATGTCCCCTGAGGACCTGGAATGGACTATGTTCCCAGGTATAGCCGAAGAGAACCATCCAGAGATACACCGTACAGGAGCACTTCCAGGAGCTGTACCAGGACCTGAGGACGAGCTAGCACCAGAGGACTTCTCCTGAGCAGTGCCTGTATATAGTCAGTTAGTTCTGTTTCTATTTCTAGTTCCTTTATTTCCTGTCTATTTGCTTTGATGTATCAGACTTGTTCTCGGATTGTTCACCGAGACACTTTTATTGAGATTTGATAGTTATTTCTATTTGTATTACTCTGGCATTTAATCTGTGATTATCTGTTGTGGATGAGATTAGAATAACCTGTGACATGTAATACTTGATCTATTTCCTGTTAGACTACAACTTAAGCATGCCCTGATGGATCCATTAAATTGGGTGTCCATCGGTGCGTGCTGTTGGCCATTGCCACGTGTCCAGTCCCTCGATATTTTGGGACTGGGGCGTGACAGAAATCGTTCAATCTGATTATCGCACGAGACGTTATGAATCTGTTAGGACATTTTCAAATGATCCATACACCACTCGGAATTGATCATCCAATCAAATTCTTAATCGATTTGTATCTTCCGATACGAAATACCGTTCGGATTATTTCCCAAAATCCAAGCACGATTCTCAATATTCGCCTAAGCGATAAATTCGAGAATGTTCTATCGGTTTGTATTCTAAGTCTAACTTGCCTTATTCCTGACGATATCCCAATTCCGTTACAACTTAGCTTGCGCCAAGGGTCTTGGCGCTCGATACTCAACACAACTTAGCCGAAAGACTGTGTGCAAAGCTAACCGTTCGGGACAATATTCGATTCTGTACTAACCAGTTGGACAAACATGTATAGGTATTTCGGGTTTGCACATAAGTCGCGTTTCCAGCACGAGTCAATTCCTAAAGAGACTAGCACATGTTGGCACAAAGGCCTAAGCATTACAATTCCATACAAGCAATCTTCGAAAGTATTTATTTATTGTTGAAACATTTCATTTGGGGCATTGAGAGAGAGTGTGCGCATAACCCACGAACGAGTTTTCAAAACTGAAAAAATTGAAATAAAGCCCAAAGACGTATAGCCAGGGGCGGAGCCAGGATTTTGGAATAGGGTGGGCTAGCTAGTAGTTACTATAAGATTCTAAAAATTTATGCCAAAAATTTGACAGACTTTTCTTTGTAAATTCGATGATTCGACATATTTTTTTTGTAAATTTATGCCTAAATTTTTGTAATGTTTACTAATTGATAATTTTTCACCAAATATAATTGCTTCCATCTATTCCAAAGATATACTATGCATTTCAAAAAAGAATACTAGGAAGCAAGCATCTGAAAATGATTCAATTCATTACCGGTAAAATGATTCAATTCATTACCGGAATCATATTCATATTTACAAGTTTAAGACTCTAAGACAGTAAAAATAAATGACATACAAATATATAGGTAAAATGATTCAATTCATTACCGGAATCATATTCATATTTACAATTTTAAGACTCTAAGACAGTAAAAATAAATGACATACAAATATATAGGTAAAATGATTCAATTCATTACCGGAATCATATTTATATTTACAATTTTAAGACTCTAAGACAGTAAAAATAAATGACATACAAATATAATAAAAAATAGAATTAACAACAGTTAAATTTTGAACAAGTTTTCAAATTCTAATAAATACATGGATTGTTCCTGCATACAGCCTCCTTCAAAATCTGAAGTTGTAACTAACAATCCAAACTATATTCCCATTGTATGTCAATTAAATATAACTACTAAAGATAAGCATATTGAGTAAAATTTGATAAATCTTCCATAGCTTTCACGAAATATCTATGAGTAGATTTGGGTCCTCCTATGTGTGTCAAAAACGTACATCGAGTCCCCTCATTAACTCTCTTCCAATTTTTAAACCCATCGAATGTCAATGTGCAATGAAAAGCATTATCATTTTCAAAAAGATAACGTGAAAAATAAAATGTTGCATCTTTTGAAGGAGAGTACTCTAACCAATAAAATCGTTGGAACCAAGAGTATTGAAATCTACGAAACTGTTGTCCGAACTAAGATGGTGGAAATGTTGTCAATTTTGGCTGATATGGACTCATTTTGATATACATCCGTACGATCTCATTCAAGAGAATTTAAATCACCTATAATCTCATCCCTATGATCAACCCTTGGGGTTGAAACATTAACATTCGAAGGAGAGGGAGACTTTCACTTTCTTATGTTTCACCCCTTGGTTTAAAGAATGAAAAAAGGGTTTTTCTTTCTCTTATTTCCTTGATTTTCCATTATATTCCAAAGACCTATTACATAGTGAATTAAAATCAAACCAATTATCAAATATTTGGGGGTTAGGATTTTACAAAAAATGAATTCAAAGGAGGATGGTGATGATGATAGTGTTTTACCAGAGGAGGTGAAGAGGGAGCCTAGGAGAGCCGAGAGCGGGAGGGGGGCGAGGGGCTGCAGCGTCCTGGTCGTCGGTCGCCGGTTGGGCTGGAGTGTGGAGAAGGGGAGCACCCGGAGATAGGGAGCACCCGGAACGTCTCGGTCGTGGTCGCGGCCTCGCGGGTCTCCGGTCATCGGTCGCGGGTCATTTTGTAATAAACTCTAGACTATGAGACAGAGAGTGAGAGAGTCGGAGTCTGAGGTCTCTGGACTCAAATTATTTACTCTTTACATCTGTTGATTGGTATAATGGGTAAGCTTTATGGAGTATTGGGTGGACTATAAACCTATACTAGCATATATATAATAAAAAAATTACTATTTTTTTTCCCACTGAAATGTATCTATACTAACATATATATATATAGGCTACAGCCCAGTGCACCCTCCATTTGCCTCCGCCCCTGGAGATGAGTAGTTGGCTTGGGTTCTCACTCGCTCCTCCTGTGGGTGCCAATGGTACTGTTGTTACAAGCCAAGAGGAGCAAGTGACGTTTGATCCTCCTGTTGGTTTTGTTTTTGTTTGTTTCTTGCAAAAGCTCAATTCCTCTCCCTTTCTTTAGTCCCACATCGGATGCACCAAAACCTTCCTATGTACATATATTACTTTCTCTCCTTTGCTCTATTAAGTTGTTGTATGGGGAACCCCTTGGGCCACACGCGCGCGCCGCCGCCGCCGCCCGGCCCGGCTCGGTTCGGTTCGGTTCGGTTCGGTTCGGCGCGTAACGGGTGCGGGTACGCGCCCAC
Organism: Iris macrosiphon; assembly: GCA_036927795.1. Classification (NCBI taxonomy): domain Eukaryota; kingdom Viridiplantae; phylum Streptophyta; class Magnoliopsida; order Asparagales; family Iridaceae; genus Iris; species Iris macrosiphon. Next base: position 179,687,054 of record JAYESA010000002.1, on the reverse strand, counting down.
ATCTGCGGGCGCCGAATGCCGATCCGATTTCCTCTTCGGGCTGGGACCCTAAAAATCTTTTTGCTCCTCTTAATTCTGTCATTTATTTTTCTGAACGTTGGAATTTATTTCTGAACGTTACAAAATGTTTCTGAACCAGTTTTGTGTCCAGGTTCGTTATTTATTCTCTTGTGTAACGTCTGAATTAATAGAGAATTAATTCTGACCGTTACACAACAGTTTTATATATATCGGACTGTTTTCTTTGTAAATCAGATCAGAAATTTTCTCTACTCAGAACCTCTGTCAACATTCTGTTTCATTCCTCTTCATCTCCAAGCTCTGGGCAGAGCTAAGTCCTAGTCATTCTCTCCAAGTCGTGTGCGGCAACGAGATACCGGTAGTGCGGGGGTTTTACCACTAGGAGCTTCGGGAACGTCTGCACACAGATCCCGAATAAACTCTTAGGGCAGTGCTTCGTGCACGACTTCCCCAGAGGCCGGTAACATCTGTTTAAATTTTATTTTTTGTATTCTGAAATTTTCAGTAAGTAAAGACAATAATTTTCTAACAATCTAAGAGTTTATTCGTGTTACAATTGTTTCAATACTTACTGTTATATTTTGTTAGAACTGTTAGAAGAATTTTGTATTCTGAAAACCATTCTTACTGTGTAAGAAAATAAAAAATAAAAATTCTTAGTCACTGTGAAAAACTATTCTTAGTATACTGTGGAAATTGTTACTTTGAAAACCTTGCCATTGTTACTTTGAAAAACTATTCTTAGTCATTGTGAGAAACTATTCTTAGTCACTGTGAGAAACTATTCAATACTTACTGTTTAGAAAATTCAATAGTTACTGTTTAGCAATTTGCTTCTCACTGTTTAGCAATTGAAAACTGAGTGAACAATTGATACTTACTGTTTAGAAAATTCAATAGTTACTGTTTAGCAATTTGCTTCTCACTGTTTAGCAATTGAAAACTGAGTGAACAATTGATACTTACTGTTTAGAAAATTCAATAGTTACTTACTCATTGTTTGTTATAAAATTTATTTATTCTGAACAATTGATACTTACTTACTTACTGTTAACTAAATAGTTACTTCATATCTAAAGAATTGATTTGTTCAAATAGTTTACTATTTGTTAGAATTTAAATACTTACTGTTGATTTGTTCTACAAAGAAAAAAGAAAAAAAATATATAAATAAAATTAGTTACTGTTGTGCCACGGTTTGCTACTGTTACAAGTCATTTGATATAGCTACTGTTAGAATTCATTTGATTTGTTACTGTTTTTAAATACTTACTGTTAACCGAATGTTAGAGTTGATTTTCATCAAATGGTATCGAACACAAAGCATATATATATTTCAGATCTGAACCATGCTGATGTTTCCTAAAATTTATTGTTGCAGAGTATGCATCAGTATCCTTCTTACCTAGACAAAATTTTTCCAGTTCTTACATATATATACTACTTGGTCAAGCAGTAGATATATGTCATAAAAATATTATAGTCAATGGTTCTTGCCAGGATTTAATTTTCTAGTTCCTACTCAATATTACTGTCAGCAAGCATGTGCATATTCTAGATAAACTTTCGTTATTCACCAATTCTTCAAAACAATTCATTCTTTAGAAATCCAAGTTGCTTACTATACTGTTAGAAAACTTTTGATCACAGTATTGTTCTAATAGTTACTTTGTTAGAATTAAATTTACTATTACTTCAATAGTTACTTTGATAGAATTGATTCAATATACAATTACTATAATTTATTTGATACAATTGATTTCTATAAATTTGTTAGAATTGATTTCTAAACATACTGTAGCAACATACTAATTTATTTCTTAAAATTGATTTCTCACTATTTGTTAAAATAGTTACTGTTGATTTTTCTTAGAATTGATTTACTAATAGTTACTGTGTAAGACAATTGACAGTAAATACAATTTGATTTTCACTATTAGACTCTAAACAATTGATAGTTTATTTTTTGATCAATTGCAATTTTGTTACTGTGTAAGGAAAACTTCATATCTATTTGTCAATTTGGTTACTGTGTAAAGAATTGATATCCACTTCATATTCTAATAGTTACTGTGTAAGGAAAACTATTTTTCTTTCTAGCTATTGTCAAATTATAAATTTGCTTAAAGTATTTTAAATATTGTTAGTACATTTGATAATTTTGTCAATTACAATTTTTAATCACTTAGTATTTTGAAAGCTTTTTGGACCAAAAGGAAAATAGTTTAGTAAAAGGAAATTGCAAATAAAATCTTCAAATCTAAAGTTTCAAAGTAGAGACAAACTCGGGCACAAGCCGAAAGGGTCCTTCTGTCAACCGGGTGTAAATAACCCTAAGCGACACGGTATTTAAGAGTCTTCGGACCACCGCTAGCTGGGAACCGGCCCCTACAGCTAACCTGAGTTGATCAACACTTGAAAAACTAAAGATTTTAAGATTGTTTAGCAAAGACCACCTAAACTATTACCTTATAGAAGGTCAAGAAAAGAAAGTCTGCAGACTAGTTAAATCCCTCTATGGTTTGGAACAAGCTCCCAAACAATGGCACAATAAATTTGACAAGTAATTTGTGAATATGGTTTCTTGTCAAATGAGTATGACAAATGTATATACTCTAAAGATACATGTAAAAGTTGTGTCATTTTATGCTTGTATGTAGATGACATCCTTATCCTAGGATCATCACTGGAATTGATAAATATTACAAAGAACTATTTATCTAGCCAGTTTGATATGAAAGACCTAGGAGAAGCCAACCTAATTTTAGGAATGCAAGTGACCAAAGGCAAAGAGGGTTATACTCTATCTTTAGCACATTCAATTGAAAAAAAAAATGCTAAAAAGATTTGAGTTATTTGATAAGAAACCCTTATGACAGCAGTATTGTACTGAAAAAGAATGAAGGATCACCTTTGGAACAACATAAATACTCACAGATGATAGGCTCCCTTATGTACATAACAAACAGGACAAGACCTGATATTGCATTTGCTATTGGGAGACTAAGCAAGATATACCAGTAACCCAAATCAGTCACATTGGACTGCCTTGGATAGGGTATTTAGATATCTCAAGGGCACCCTAGATTACAAACTTCATTTTACTAGGCACCCTGATATCATAGAAGGTTATTCAGATGCAAACTGGGTAACCGACTCACATGATATAAAATCTACTACTGGATATGTATTTACTCTAGGAGGATCTGCGATCTCCTGGAGCTCTTGTAAGCAAACTATCATAGCTAGGAGTACAATGGACTCTGAAATGATAGCTTTAGATACAACTTGCACAGAAGCTGAATGGCTTAAAAATCTTATTATGCATATACCTGTTTCTCTTAGTCCTGTTCCTGCAATTTTAATAAATTATGATAATAAATCTGTTATTGAACTACTAAAGCATGATTCTGTGAATGCTAAGATGAACAGGCACCTGCAGCTGCGCTTCAAGTCAATAAAAGGCCTACTAGGCAAATATGTGGTTCTTGACTATATAAAGTCAGAAAAGAACCTTGCAGATCACTTGACGAAGGGTCTGTCTAGGACTTTGATCCTAGAATCATCGAGGGGGATGGGGTTAAGCCCATAAGTTAGTCACCAGCAGTGGCAACCCAACCGAGTCTGACTGGAGATCCCAAGAAGCCGGTTCAATGGGTAGAAACAAGCTGAACTTAGGTGACTTTATGGAACACTGACTCGAGATTAAAAGTCTCATTAAAATAAGCCCAAGCGGCTGTACATGTGTACAATGATTCCCTATCCCTATGGTGACAGTGTTCCTGTGTGATATGGTTAGGATGAGATTAAACTCTTAATAGGTCCAAGCTGTAATGCTGGGTTGATTCATATCACCAACCATTAAGGACTTACCTATATGAGAGGTCGTGAAGGCCGCGACTATGGGACAGGGCGATCCCAGACAACTCTCATGAATGTAGAAAGTGCGCATGGCCATTTAAAAGCGCCACCCGATAGACCAAGGACCTCTAGCGTACTATGTGTGCTATTTTCTAAATCTGGTTCAAGAAGTCTGATTCAAGGCATAGTCCATCAAGCACTTCTTCAGATTAAGGCAATAGTCACTACGTGAGATTCAAGGCTGTAGTCCATCTCATCTATGCATAGTATTTTACTGCCCAGATGCTCTCTCTCTATTTATTTCACTCTCTTATCTCTGTTTCGGAACTTGACCTTTTGGGGGGGGATTGTTGGTTTTGTTTTTGTTTGTTTCTTGCAAAAGCTCAATTCCTCTCCCTTTCTTTAGTCCCACATCGGATGCACCAAAACCTTCCTATGTACATATATTACTTTCTCTCCTTTGCTCTATTAAGTTGTTGTGTGGGGAACCCCTTGGGCCACACGCGCGCGCCGCCGCCGCCGCCCGGCCCGGCTCGGTTCGGTTCGGTTCGGTTCGGTTCGGTTCGGTTCGATTCGGTTCGGCGCGTAACGGGTGCGGATACGCGCCCACTTCTGCGGGCGCCGAATGCCGATCCGATTTCCTCTTCGGGCTGGGACCCTAAAAATCTTTTTGCTCCTCTTAATTCTGTCATTTATTTTTCTGAACGTTGGAATTTATTTCTGAACGTTACAAAATGTTTCTGAACCAGTTTTGTGTCCAGGTTTGTTATTTATTCTCTTGTGTAACGTCTGAATTAATAGAGAATTAATTCTGACCGTTACACAACAGTTTTATATATATCGGACTGTTTTCTTTGTAAATCAGATCAGAAATTTTCTCTACTCAGAACCTCTGTCAACATTCTGTTTCATTCCTCTTCATCTCCAAGCTCTGGGCAGAGCTAAGTCCTAGTCATTCTCTCCAAGTCGTGTGCGGCAACGAGATACCGGTAGTGCGGGGGTTTTACCACTAGGAGCTTCGGGAACGTCTGCACACAGATCCCGAATAAACTCTTAGGGCAGTGCTTCGTGCACGACTTCCCCAGAGGCCGATAACATCTGTTTAAATTTTATTTTTTGTATTCTGAAATTTTCAGTAAGTAAAGACAATAATTTTCTAACTCCTCCACCACCGACAAGACGACATTCCTCTCCTCCTCCTCTTGCTGGGATGCCCCTCCGCTCTGATGGCCCCATTTGCTTCTTGGAATCACACTTCACACATAATACTAACAGCACTACTTCAGGTGAACATATATATATATATATATATATATATATATATATATATATATATATATATATATTGCCTTAATTTGTTGCAAAATATATATATCTGTTCCATGTTAATATGATGTTCAATAGTAGATGGTTCTGTAAGAACCTTTTTTTTGGGTTAAGTTTATATTATTTTTGTTGTCACCTTACACAATGTTTTTTGGTTATTTTTTTTTGTCACTTTGGAAAAAAAGATGTTGATAGTAGTTCCTATATATTTCTTACATATTAATCTAATTATGGTAAGTTGATATAAAAGTTGTTATATATATAAAGAACAGGTAATTATCCATGATCATTGCTTTCATCTTCACCTTCATCGGGATTCAAATTCGGTCCGCTCGAATAATATGTCTCCACACTAGCCACTTGAGCGTTGCAACTATTATCAACATTTTTTTTTCATATATATATATATATATATATATATATATATATATATATATATATATATTTTGCTGGTAAGTTACTCTTTTTAGCCACTTTTTTGTAATTGGTACCTTTCTTGGGGTTTTGTGACTAACCATTTCTTACTTCTATACTTTAACTTGGTTTTTTGGTATTTCATTCTCTTTTTATTTCTCAATATGTTTACATTAATTGTTTGATTTACTATATGTGTAGTCATGTTCTATAAGGTGTTCTTTGAACACGATTCATATATTGTGACCATTAAAAGGATTCAATTAGAGGCCTTATATATATATATATATATATATATATATATATATATATATATATATATATATATATATATATATATATGGGGTTTTTGATATTACTACTATGTTAGATGGGGGATATTGATATTATCCTCCTGTTAGATTAAAAGTTGAGAACACCCTCTTGTAAGTGTCATTAAAAACTTATTAGCGACACTTTCAAAACTCATTAGCGACACTTACAGGAGATGTTTTTAACTTTTAATCTAACATGGAGTAATATCAATATCCCCCATCTAACAGGAAATAATATCAAAAACTCATATATATATATATATATATATATATATATATATATATATATATATATATATGAGGAAGGATCTACATCTCCTACTATTATGCATCACCAAACATTTTCATGTTTACAGCCGTTAGATCTTGTTTAAGTCATCTAATATTAATCGTTGATTTGAACTATTCAAATCAATGGTTAAGATTTGATGACTTAAACAAAATCCAACAGTTGATAACATGTGGATGCTTGGAGATAAAAAAATCGGAGGTGTGAATCCCTCACATATATATATATATATATATATATATATATATATATATATATATATATATATATTATTGTTTTCTTCATCCTTGGTAAATTCAAGTTTGGGTTATTTACAATAGCCTCTTCTAGATTTTATGTTTATTACACAATTTTTTTTTATATTTTATATTTTATGTAAATGATTATTCGCTAACCATCTTTATTTTGAAAATAAAATATAAAATAGAGTGGAAGTTCAAGGTTTGTAATAACCATAAAACATAGGAAGTGTTAGCGTAAATAACCCTTCTAAGTTTTGAAGAGGACAAAAGTCATGAAGCATTTTGGTAGAACCTGTATTAATCTCTTGCATTGATTTTTTATTTTTTATTTTTTATTATTATTATTATTATTTTTTTGATCTAAAGATTTATAAAGTACTCATTGATTTTGGTTCTTTGAAGTTTGAAGATATAGTTCTCATAGAGGACACGTTTGGCTACACAAAGCTGACCAAGGCAATGGTTGGAGTAAAGTTATGGCAAATAATGATAGAGGTGTTACTCTTTTTTTCCCTTTATATTCTGATCAAGATTGGAACTAGTTTGATTGTTGAAGGTGCCATTACTATTGTTATTTAATTGTTGGATACATGAGTACTTTATCTTGATGTTGTGTTAATTCATTAAACATCCCTAAACTTTAAGCATTATTACACATATCAAGATGGCATTTTACTTTGTTTTCTGTTTAAAGATTTGGTCGTCTCTGTCTCACACTTCTTATGGTAGCATTTCTTCTTTATAGAGCTTTATTATTTCCATCCATTTCTCTAAATTTTTTTCCTACATTCTTTCCCTTTAATTTTTTCTAGAACTGTAATAAGTATTATTGTTGTTATTTTTAGATTGGGAATATAGAGGTTCGAATGAGGATAGCAAGGGGCCTAAGCTTGAAGATTTCTTGGGTTGCTATTCTGAGAACAATGCCAATGCAGAGAACCAGGCCAACCAAACCTCCATCTCCTCCTTCTATGAAGAAGACATGATCCACAATCCCTACGGCAATATTTTCCACTGCTTCCATCCCCAATACCAAATGGCCAATCCTAATCCTCCTGCCCCTAATCCCATCTACAATACCGGACTAGATGGCAGCACAACCTCGCTATCCGGCTTGAAGTCGTGGCTGCGGCAAAATCCTTACATGTACGATCACAAGGCGCACTTCGGTGAACCCAACGAGCCGAACCTCCATCCCCTGACCCTTTCGATGAGCCCCGGGTTGCAGGCGGAGTCTAGCCGAATCGATGCGTGGCGCAATCCGGTGCCTAGCAACAGTCGCCGGCGACCAGCCGCCACGAAGGGGGTGGTACCACGCAAGTCCTTCGAGACATTCGGACTGAGAACGTCCCAATACCGTGGAGTTACCAGGTGATTTCGCTTGATATCCTCAACTATTCCAGTTTTTGACCTGATATCCTAAATTTTAATAGGATTATTTTGTATAAGGGTATCAGGTTTAGGATCTAATTAGACTTTGGGTGCTGGATTTGTCCGTTTTAGACTTTGGGTACTCGAACTTTTTAGTGACGAATATTCGTCTTTAAAAGACTCATTTCGTCACTGAAAGTCCAATTTTGTCACCAAAATGTGTTACTAAAAAGTTTGAGTACCCAAAGTCTAAAACTGGCAAACCCAGTACCCAAATTCTAATTTAGCTCTAAACCTGGTACCCTTATACAAAATAATCCATTTTAATATTAGACAACTTAATATCTCGACTATAATTATACAACTTTGTAATATCCTAACAATGTTGATGGAAATAAAAAATGATAAAAATACTCCCCTCATTTGTGATCACTTCAAATACCTCCAAAGGGGGAGGATGGAAATAACTTGATCAAAAAATTATTATTTATTTTTTGCTGAAACGGAAAAATTAATCCGTGACTTGAAAAAGTTCAATAGTTGAGGTCGTGTTTGGTATAATATTAAAGTAGGATATCAAATTGAAACACTTGAATAGTTGAGGGTATCAAGTTGAAATTTAGCCTTTTGTTGTCAAAACTTGGACATTAATATCATGAAATTGGATTGTGAAGGCATAGGTGGACTGGTAGGTATGAAGCACATTTGTGGGATAAAAGTTGCAGAAAGGAAGGTCAGACTAGAAAGGGAAGACAAGGTATTTGACAAATTATATGTATGGTCAATTTGTTTTAACCTGCACTTCTCACTGCCATTACTGATGTGTTCATATTTTGGGCTTGTCTGGTGAAACAACTTGGTGGTGGCAGTGTATCTCGGTAAGAAACTTTGTACTGTTTGGAACATGAAAAATAGTGTGCTCTATATATGCTAAATATAATTACTTGGGCTTATATGCTATGTATTGTGATTATGATTTAGGGGGATATGACAAGGAGGAGAAGGCGGCAAAGGCTTATGATTTAGCTGCGCTGAAGTACTGGGGTCTGACGACTCATATCAATTTTCCGGTATGTTTCTCTACTCGACTTGTATTACCTGTAGCACGTATAACAAGACACGACACGAACACGACAAAACATGATGCGGAGATGGGCATATGGCCCTATTCTCTGGTGTTCCTAGTGTCTTTTTAGAGTGTCCATGTCGTATGTGATCCATGTTTGAACCTGCATGATACGTGCTTTCGTGCTTCTTTTCTATGTTGTATACAGATACGAAAAAATGGTATATGTATCGTGCCATACCCGTACACATATTCGTCCAACGTAGGTGCTACATAAGTACCTATTTGAAGATGTCCAGTGTCTGTATCTTGCCCTAATCTGTATCTGTGTCCAGGGTGGAACTCATGTAGGGACAAGTGGGGTCAACTGACCCACTCAATTTTTTTAAAAATCCTATGTGTGGCAACAATGTAGCTATCACAGCAACCACATATTAGTGTAGCACAGCAACCCATGGATTGCTTATGTTGGTGGATGTCTATACTAGTGTAGCATAGCAGCTTATTCCTTGTACTACTAGGTGGATGCCTATCAAAAAGAGACAACAACAGTTCATTCCCTATACTAGTAGATGGATGTCTATCAAAGAGCACTTCTTCTTAAGAGACAATAGTGTAGCGCAGTTGCAATTTTTTTCTTTATATATACCATTCTCTGTCCGTGTCCACAACTTCTCAAAGATGAAACCTATCAAAGAAAATCCACTTATCCTTTAAAGCAAATTCACCTATCAAAGAAAACTAGAGAACAGAAGAGTCGGACAGAAACCAAGTAAAAAAGAAAAGGTTAGCAAAAATATAGTTTCATTTTAGTAGCCCGCAAATCCTTCATAGTTTATAGTTAATATATAAGGATAGATAATATTCTTGCTGTAATAGTAATTTTATAATCGTATTTGGCAAATGTAGTGTAGAGTAAACTTAGGATGTTGGTGGCAATGCGAGGATAGATAATGTTCTTGCTGTAAATCAAATAGAAAATACTATGATGAGTAAGCTTGTACTAGAATGTGTTTCAGTTCGTGTCATATTACTCCTATTCTCTGAAATTGATTTAACACACTTCGAAAGTTTGGTGGGGAAGAAGAAAAGAAAATTAGAGTAGAGGAAGCGTGCATATTTCTAGTTTATGTGATTTTATCTTCGGACTTTCTTTACATTTGAGAGGTTCATCCCTCTTTTAAATTTCTAGGTCCGTTCATGCCCATACTCATGCTATATAGCTACTGTTTAATTTCATATGATTGGTTATATTGGTTCCGTTGGTGTTTTTCACTTTGCTTTGGGAGTTTTAGTCCCACGTCGGAAAACCACCATTGTATATATCTCAATATATAGCTTTGCTTAGTATTGATATATGTACATGGGGTGGTGGCCCATTTGGGTTGACTTTCCTAGAGGGATTAAGTGTGAACCCCGTTATGACAATCCTTATTTTGTCACCACCTTTCGGGAGATTCTCTGAGGAGCGACTCGGACTCGGACTCGGTCTCGGGCTCAAGGGTGCAAAGTGGCACTTTATTGGCGCACTTTACACTTAGTACGTCAGCATCGTCGCATGACACTCATGCGCGAGTTGCATGCACGGTTGCTAGCTCAGTCCTATGCGGCCAAGGCGATATGCGTCCAGGCGATATGCGGCCAAGGAGCTATGCGTCCAGGCGTTATGCGGCCAATGAGCTATGCGTCTAGGAGCTATGCGGCCAGCGAGTTTAGGTGACCAGGTTGACTGTTGGCGGCGCATGCGGCACATAGTTATCTGTGTTGTCCTGATAATGCGGTGCATGCGGCGCGGGGGTGTCGGTGCACAGTGACTGTTGCTTTCGGCGCTTGGCGGAGTTGACGGCCCGGCTCTGTGCAGCGTGACCGGCGGCGGCGCATGCGGCGCATAGTTATCCGTGTTGTCCGGATAATGCGGCGTGGGGGTATCGGTGCACAGTGACTATTGCTTTCGGCGCTTGGCGGCGTTGACGGCGCAACTCTGTGCAGCGTGACCGATGGTGGAGGCGCCACATGCGACTTCGGCGTCGCATGGCGCATATGCGGCATGAGCTTTCTCAGGCCGCATATGTGCTGATTTTCTCTTTATTAAGAGGGGCTCATCTTTATTGGAAGAGAGAGAATTCCAAGTTTTCACCAGAAAATCCGAGCGCACCAGAGCCTTATGCGGCCACAGTGTGCACCCTTCCTCAAAATGAATTCCGAGTGATCCAAAGGTGTCTTAGAGCGTTTCAGAAGTTCTCGTGTGAACTTGCTGGATCCGGGGGGTAATTCGTCACATAGCGCAAATCTTGCCTTGAGAACCGGTGGTTTTGATCACCCTAGCAGGAGTTTCTCTCTTAGTTTTTTCCTTTCTTATTTCCGTTACTTCTCGTTGTAGCATCTGCGAACGTAAAGAGAAGAACGATTTTTTCTGATTCTTGTTGTATTTACATTTTCTTTGGTTTGTCAGTTTGTAATCCGTTCGTGGTTTAGTGCTGCTGTGGAGTTGTGTGTTCTTGTCGTAGCGTTTTCGGGTGACTCACAGTGCACCAACTTTTATAGAGACGAACTCTTGAATGAGTCTCTACTTTGTGGGCCTTATCTAATTTGATCCGACTTCGGGACTAACAAGTTCAAGCAAAATTTACTGTGTAAACTTTTTTTTTTTTTTACTGATGAATGCTATCAGTTGAGCACTTATGAGAAAGAGCTGGATGAGATGAAGCACATGACAAGGCAGGAGTTTGTTGTCAATTTAGGAAGGTGTAAACTAGTTGAATTTTACCAGCTTATGGAATCTGCAGATGATGGAGGTGGTATATATGAAATGACTGAAGCTTAGATTTTCTGTCTTCTTCTTTTCTTTTCTTTTCTTTTACACAGGAAAAGCAGTGGCTTTTCAAGAGGTGCATCAATGTACAGAGGGGTGACAAGGTCCACTCCTGACCTAAACTTTTGGCATTGAATCCCCCCACCTCCATTAAATATTTTTGCAGCTTTTTCTGTGATCAATCCAAAGCCATGTTCCCATCCTTCTGTGTTCCTACTCACTTTTTGGTTGCATGCATGCGTCTCTGTTTAGGCACCACCAGCATGGAAGATGGCAAGCCAGAATTGGGAGGGTGGCAGGGAACAAGGATCTCTATCTCGGAACATTCAGTGAGTAAGCACCATCTCACCTACATATACTTTTTTAAGCTATGTTGTACGGATACGACACAACACAACACGCTAAGGACACGGAGACATGGACATGACATCCATCACATCATGGTGTGTCCTAATGTATTTTTTAATGTCCGGGTTGTGTTGGACAGATACGTTCTGACAGAGACGACACGACCCACAGTCATGGAGTGTCCTATCTCACCTACATATACTTTTAAGCTATGGACACAACACACTAAGGACACGGAGACATGGACATGACACCCATCATGGTGTGTCCTAATGTATTTTGGACTGTCCGGTTTGTGTCGGCTAAATACATTCTGACAGAGACGACACGGCCCGCGTTTATGGAGTGTCCGTGCTTCCTAGTTTTTTAAGAAATTGATCTCCATAACTTAATGTTCTACTCTTAACTTCATGTGAGTTGCCCATTCATCATAATTTAATCAAGGCCTGTTTTTTTTTTTTCAGAACAGTTGTCAAAAAGTTTCATTATTTCTATATGTTTTTGAAGCATGTGAGTTGCTCATTCATCAAATTTTGATCTCCTAATTTATTTGTCATATGACAGAGGAAGTACCAATTCAATTGATAACATTAGCGAGGACATGGCAACAATGTTCAGCATGAATGTTGTACCTGAAAAAAAAGTAGACATTTAACACCAAAGCTATAGTTATGTACTTCTAACTGTAAAGCTGTAATAAGCCTTAGCATCCTATTTCTGGTAGGATATTGTTGCTGCTCGTCTCCGAGTCATGATCTGAATTTGACTTCTCCTTCAAATTTCCATCTAGAAAAAGCACGGACACTCCAAAAATGCAGGCCATGCTGTGTCGGACACGTATTGGAAACAATCTGGACACTCCAAATACAATAGGACACACCAAAATAGAAGCCGTCCGTGTCCCCTTACTATGTTTTATCCTTGTCCATTTGACATAGATTTCCACACTTTAGCTACAGGTCATTCTTCAGTTTAAGATCAGTCTGTTTCATGCAGTCTAGTATGTCGAAATCCGGTTGTTTAGATGTCAGTTACCTACTTCATGCTCGTATCAACCATGTTATAGTGAAGGGCAACAACCAACACATGCCGAAAAGGACCCTGAACACTATTACATGTGCAACAGCCAACACATGCCGAAAAGGACCCTGAACACAAGTACAGGCGCAACAACCAACACATACTAGAAACGAGAATATATCCAGAAGAAGGAAACCAAAAATAAAAATCTAGGGTCCAAACTTTCCAATAAGATATCAGCTGGTATAAAATTCAGGGTCTAGACGCTAATTAGTCTGCATATTGAAGCGTATCATCTGATGCTGAACCCTCTTGTTACAGGCACCCAAGAGGAGGCTGTCGAGACCTACGATATCGCGGCGATCAAGTTCCGTGGGGCGAGCGCCGTAACCAACTTCGACATTAGCAAGTACGACTTCAACCGGATATGCTCTAGCACCACCCACCTCGCCAAGCGATTGCCCAATCCCACTGTCGACGTCGTGCCTCCTGCGGAGCCCAAGGAGTGCCCGAAAGCGATCGCGGGCGGTGGGGCCGCCGCCGCCGACTTGTCGGTGGTGTTATTGGGGGGCTCAGGGCCCGAAGCGAGCCCGAGCACGGTGGCTCCTATCAATGCAGGTTCTAGGCCGGCCGTTGGTGCTTCGGTAGCGCATCAGTTTCCTATTTTTGCTCTGTGGAACGACTGAGTGATAATTGTTCTCAGGATTTTTCCATTCAGGGAGAGAGGGGGCTCACTTGTCATACACCGACTGTATCAAAACTTTGATACAGTCGTTGTATCAAAGTTTTACTCCCATTCAGGAAGGAGACCGAATCTGCTGTCCGGTATTCAGTTCCCAAAGTTTTGTCCCCTCTCTGAATTTCTTTTTATTTTAAATGCCAGTGGGACCCCAAGCACTTAGGTTGGGGGATAGAGTGTGGGAATTGGTTTTTCCGGACAGCTAATCCGCTCTGTTTGGGTTTTTAGGATCTGCTGTCCGGTATTCGGTCCCTAAACTTCTATCTCCACTATTTTTGGGGAACCATGTTGTATGTTGTTGTCGTTGATAAAGATTTCGACAATTTTGGAGCAACATGCATGATTGTACTGGCAAGACTAGTTTAAAAGCATGTTAATTGTTCAATCATGCTTTTATATATATATATATATATATATATATATATATATATATATATATATATTTCCCCTCTTCTTCGTATGCACAATGGTGTGGAGAAATGTGATGCCTTGTTCGATTCACCATTTCCTCAAAATCTCATGTCCTTGTCTCTATGATTTGTGTGTTTCCTTGATCGTGCTTTTCTTTCTGTGACATGTGGGTCAAATGTGATGCATGATTGAGGAAAGTATTGAGGATTATTTACACTAATTTTCTCTTTCTATATTTTATGTTTATTACATGGATATCTTTTATTTTAAAAATAATTATACTAATATTTTTTTTATGTTTTATGTTTATTTACATAGATTTTTTAGATATTTTATGTTTTATGTAAATGATTATTATGATAATTATCCTTAAAACATAAAACATAGAAGATGTCTGTGTAATTATTTTTAACATAATTTTTTATATATAATAAACATAAAATATAGAAAATGTTAGTGTAAATAATCTAATTATTAATAAACGATTGAGTGAAGTGTTTTAGAAAGTGTTAGAGCATCTGCAATCCAACTGTTTCCTGACCATTAATAAGAATAGTGCTAATTAGCGTCAGATTCTAGATTTTATATCAGCTTAGAGTTTAATTCTTGACTTGACCAATTAAGAAAGTTTGGTTCTTGATTTTTTTTTTTCCCACAATTTCTTTAACATGAGTACAAGGACAACAATCAACACATGTTGAAAATGAGAATAAAATAAAAAAAATGGAAACCAAAAATAAAAATTGATGATCCAAAATTTTCAATTGGACACGTCAAGACTTAAACTCTAAACTGATATAAAATTCAGAATCTAAACACTAATTAGCCCATAAAAATATATAAATAAATTATTACGTGCAGCTACTGAATTTAAGGATAGATTATATAAAATTTATATAAAAAAGTACAAATAAATCATGTAAGATTTATATAAAAAAGTACATATAATTTAATATGGATGTGCAAAGTGTTAAAGTTGAAGGCACTTGAGTGCAAACTGTCGACAAGTAAACTCTCGACAATTCCTTGCAGCTCCATAAATTAAGGGTTTTTTTTAGGTGGCACTATAAAAATTATTCGGAACTATTAAATTTGTAGGACTGTCAAAAAATTTAACAGTCCAAATGCTATTATCAGACACTGTCAAAATTTTTGACATTCCTTCCACTAGGTAGGACTATCAAATTTTTTTACAGTATGTCTATTTTAGTACTTTAAAAAAAATTTGACAGTCCTTATACAAAAAAAAAATTATAGCACCGAGTAAGAAGTGTACTGCTTAATTTTGACAGTCCTGTCAAAAAAGTTTGCTAGTCCCGAGTAAAAAATACAGTGTCTCAAGAAAAAACCCTAAATTAATATAGATGTGCAAATTGTTGTTTGCTTGAAACGTTATGGAGAGAAAAGCCAACTGTCGTCAAGTCCTTGCAGCTCTATCCAATATATTGGACTGTCAAATATTTTAACAGTTCATTATTTTTAAAATTGTCAATTTTTTTGACATTTTAAATGACTTAGACAGTTTTCAAAGAAAAATTTGGATTGTCTTGAATAAAAATTGGTTCAGCCTGATCTAGCACAAAGTAATGAACCGTCATGAACAAAAAATAATGTGCTTTTAGAATTTTCCTAAATTAACTTGAGGAGTTCGCTATGCCAAAAAGGAAGAAGTTCGAGCGCATTGTACTGTTGTATTAATAAACAACAATTGATTCGCTTGAGAGGATGAGCAACATTTCTAAAGGAATGGTTCAAGAGCAAGTCTAGGATTACATTACACCCTGTTTACAACTTCTTATGTGACATTTTTTAATTGGATCATTTCTTTCCATGTGGGATGAGGAAAGGAGACTCAATTGATAAATGCCAACTACACAGAGTGTAAGATGTTTGCAAGTCCAAATGGTTGTAAACTTATCAATTTTTTTAGTTCAAAGTGGGACGTGTAAACCCCTGAATTTTTCAAATTTTTAAATCTTGGAATTTTCTCGATTTTCTGGAATTTTTCGGGAATTTTCTGTAATTAAATTCAAGGTTTTCAATTAATAAAGGATTTTTTAATTGTTAATAAATAGTATTAAAATATCATGAAAATAACATTTTTGGGTGTAAAATAGAAAACCAGACTTAGGGTAATTTTCTGGGATTTTATTGGGCATCAGACCTATTTTTAAAAGCCTAAAAACTATTTTCTAAATTAATTAATTAATTAATTAAAATTTATTATTATTATTATTATTATTACTATTATTAATTGTTTTTTTTATTTTTCCTCGGGCCCGGCCCGGCCCAGTGGGCCGAGCCCAGTGCAGCGAGCCCAGCCCATCCCCTGTGCTTAGCGGGTCGGGCGGGTCCGCTCACCCGGATCCGCGCCCGACCCGGAACCCGGATCCCCATCACCCATCCCCACGACTCCTTCTCCCGAATCCTCCGCCGGCCGCCGCGCTCTCCGGCGCCACGACCGCGCCTCACCCCCACGTCGCCCCCTCCGACTCTTCCGCCCACGACGCCGGCCTCGCCCCAGCCCATCTCCCCTATTTAAGACCCCTCCTCCGCCTCCTTTCTTCCCCCCTAAACTCTAAACCCTAACCCTAGATCCCCTACTCCGGCAGCCCCGATCCCCTGCGCCGACCACCCCGAGTCCGCCGTCCTCCTCCCTGTGACCGCCCAGCGCAGCGCCGCCCTCCAGCGAGCCCCTCCACCCTGCTCCTCTCTCCTCCTCCGACCTTCAGACGCCTCCCCGCCGTTCGAGAGCCGCCCTAGCCGCTGTCGACGACTCCGCCGGAGCCACAGCCATTGCCCAGCCCTCGCCGAAGCCGCCGCAGCCCCGCCGTGACCTCGCCGGCGGTCGACCAGCCCCGGCGTGCCTTCCAGCGAGCCCGGACACGCCGCGGACACGACCTAGACGCGGTTTTGAGCCAGGACACGCGTCCAGGACACAGGATCTCGTGTCGGATTCGAAATACTCCGATCCCGAGTCCGAGGCCTCACCTCGGTGCTCCTCCATCAGCTCCCCGGTAGGTACCCCTATCAGATGTACTGTCCCTTCCAAAACCGCTACCCTGTCCGACCGGGACTGACAGAATAAAGCTCTGTCAATCCCGGGATAGCTAAGAATTTGATAGTAATTAGTTAATGTAATGATTTGTTAGTTTGGTTGTTAATTAATTAGTGATTCGATACAACGATCTGCAAATACGTATACTAATTATATATATATTATAAAATAAAAACCTTATTAAATATTACCTAAATTAGTAATTACTTCATAGATAATTTCTGAAATGATTTTAGTATTTAAATACTAATTAGTAATTACTTAATAGATAATTTCCGTAATAATTTTTAGTATTTAAATACTAATTAGTAATTATTTAATATATAATTCTGAAATGATTTTCAGTATTCAAAATATAATATGTTAGGTTTTCCAAAATATTGTTTCTCTTATAAATTAATTGCTAAAAACAAACGACATTATTTTTTTATTAAAATCGTTCTGTCCTATTATCCTATCAGAAACAAAACGACATTTTACCATAAAATATTTTTCTACGATAAAATAAATAAAGTTTTATTACTATTAAAAAGGGTTTTGTTTTACTAAATCACTAATACAAATTATTATTATTATTTTAATCGATCGTTGGATTTAAATCATTAACTTAGTTAACTAATCAAGACAGATTAAAACCCTTTGTCTAATTCTAAAATCAGATTATTAATAATTGTAGGTCCCTGTAACTAAGGTTGAGACCGTCGCGACATCTCACTCGCGTCACCAACCAACTCCAGGCAAGTTTCATATAATTCAAAACTGGTATTTTAGTTGTAATTAAATATGTTGCATGTCATATAGAAATATTGAGACGACACTTGATTTCACAGAACCGACTGATTGACTGATTGATTGACTCATTGACTCATTGACTATTGCCTTGGGAATTGGGGAGAAAAGTTAGCACCCGTGGTCAAAGCCCCCTTATTGCCTCATTGTGGATAGCTGAAGTCCAACCTCACTGGACTAACGCCGCACCGTGTTCACGCGAACACAGATTGCCTCCAACCCCAGCCGGCCACGGGATGCTACCTTTCTCAAAACACTTTTAGTGATTGTAGCTTGTCATCATTGCTTCATCGACATTTACTGTTCTTGTTTCATATTTGTTGCATACAAAAATATAAATATTGTTCAAAACTATCTCATTGCATCATTTTAATTATCGTTAAGATGCTGGAATTGGATATATGTTCTTGCTCCCCCCTGACTGGAGATTAACAATTTTAGGTGATTGCGGTGACGATGATGAGTATGATACCTTTTATGGTCCGGACCAGAGTATTGAAGCCTTAGCTGAACCTTGCCAGGAGGCCGATGTTTAGTGTTTCCCCTTTTATTTCCAAATTGTAATAAGCAGGGTTGAAGTAATAACCCTGGACCATGTTTTGTTTGATCTTGATTGTAAATGAATTTCTCTCTCAGACTTAACAATAAAAATTGAATTTCCTTCATGTATTCTGGATGTCTGTGTGTTACTACGGATTGATACAGCTTACTGCCGCCGTCTCACAACGGTGCAGGCTGGGCATGATCCGACTGGACCCAGATTATTGGGATCGGGTCGTGACATGTTTTCAGTGGTGGCCCATGCAGGTCAAGTTTACAACCTTTGGCCTAGTCAACTTAGGCTGGCCAAACAAACCGACTTGCCTTTGACTTTAGGTTTAGTATGACTTTAGGAAAACAGACTCTAGAAACAATTAGAACACTTAGAATTCTTGAAAAAAATTTCAAACTGTCACATCATAGGACCAAATTCTTCTATCTATACATATGTACAATTATTTTTGCTTGCTTATAGAACATAGGTTACCTTGCTTATGTTTGCTTCCTAAACCTTCCAGAAGATGGCACGAGGAAAGACAACCCGTTCCGGCCCAGCCGAAGATGAGGCTTCGTCTTCTGAGCACACCCCAACTCAAGCTCAGTCAGACCCCTCTCCGTTGCAGCTCACAGATCGCCCCCATGCTGCAAGAGCTCCCCGAGCTGCCTACACTTCAGTAGTGCATGCAGCTCCACCCATTCCTCCCAGGACCACATCGATTCCAGCCGATGTGACTCCTCCTGTTGCACCACCTGTGCCAGTGGACCCCGCTGAACTCGTAGGCCTGCTACGAGGAGTTCTTGAAGCCCAGAGGGCCCAAGCTGAAGCAAATCGCGAGCAGACCGCGATTATGAGAGAGGGCATGGAGAACGCCCATAATGTAGCCATGGCAGCGCTAGGAACATTCCGGTCAGAACAGGAGCCTGCCAAGGTAATTAAGGATTTAAAAGCTTGGATTCCATTAATGAATTTCTAGTCTAACCACAAACCTGTTATCCAGGTAAAAGTTGGAACTGTAGAAAACTTTAAGAAGTTGGACCCGCGTCCCTTCAAGGGGACCGAAGGCATCATCTACGCAGACGAGTGGCTAGATGATATGGAGCGACTCCTCAGCGTCGCTCGACTCCCAGACGACCTCATGGTTGAGGCCGTAGCACTCCAGCTGAGAGACTTGGCCAACATTTGGTACCGCAACGAGCCAAGATTTCAAGCTGGAGGGATTTCCTGGCGGCTATTCAAGAAGCAGTTCAAGCGGAAGTTCTTTCCAGAGGCTGCCCTCGAAGCTATGGGAAGGCAGTTTCAAGACCTGAAGCAAGGAGACCGCACAATTGAAGAATATGCGGCTGAGTTCAACAGGCTTGGCAGGTTTGCAAGCCACCTGGTGGACAACCCTGTAGAACGTGCTAAGAAGTTCCGGCACGGACTACGTGAAGAGATCCGCACCTTAGTAGCTGCTAACGGTGCGAAGACTTATGACAAGATGTTGAAGGTGGCCCAAGATGTAGAGGCCAGTGCACCTGCTCGACCCAAGAGGGAGCATTCAGGGTCAAGCAACAGCTATCAGGGCAACAACAAGAGGCACAGCAACAACAACAATAGGCCCTCCTATCCCCAGCAGTCCCAGCAACAACAGCCAGCAGCGGCCAACAAAGCGCATCAGTACAACCAACCAAAGGCGGTCAACTGCGTCTACTGCAAAAGGCCAGGTCATACCGCCGAGATCTGCCGGAAGAAATTGGGGCACTGCCTTGCTTGTGGATCTGCCACCCATCAAGTAAAGGACTGCCCCACAGCATACAACAAAACTGGAGCTGGACAGCAGAGAGGTCCACTGCCTACCCAGCAGCAGTGCTACAACCAGCACAGAGCCGGGCAAGCTTTTGCCTTGACTGTGGAAGAGCCAGAAGCTGAACCCGAGACGGAAGGAGATGTCATCGCATGTTCCATTCTACTTCATTCGCACCCTGCCTTAGCATTATTTGATTCTGGAGCATCACACAGTTTTATATCTGCAAACTTCATCTCTGCACACCATCTAGTTACTGGCATAAGTAAGATAATCTGTAGGGTTATGACTGGTGGAGGACCAATACCCATTAGTGAGACTTGTAGCTGCCCAGTCACTATCTCAGGACATGAGTTTCAGACTCAGTTCCTAATAATGCCTCTGCCAAACTATGACGTAGTCTTGGGCATGGATTGGCTTAGTCAATATCATGCTCTGATAGACTGTCGAGAAGGCTGCGTAACTCTAGATCCACCTGGAGGACCTAAACTCAAAGTGATTCGAGCACCTGAAGGCGTGGAATGTGTGTCCTACACATCCATCACTGAAGAAACCGGACCCCCTCATCCTCTCATAGCGGAGTTTATAGACGTCTTCCCAGACAATCTTCCAGGGCTACCCCCTGATCGAGATGTGGAATTCTCGATCGATCTTATACCTGGCGCAGCACCAATCTCCCAACGCTGCTACCGAGTGAATCCCAAGGAGTCCAAGGAAATGAAAGACCAAATTGACGAGCTTCAGGCGCAAGGATTCATCAGGACCGGTGCCTCACCCTGGGGTGCACCAGTCTTGTTTGTACCCAAGAAGGATGGGACAGTCAGAATGTGCATAGACTACCGGGCATTGAACAACATCACTATCAAGAATAAGTACCCGTTGCCCCGGATCGACGATCTCTTCGACCAGCTGAGTGGAGCTAAGGTTTTCTCGAAGATAGACCTCAGATCGGGTTACCATCAAATCAAGGTGAGGAAGGAAGATATTCCAAAGACGGCATTCAACACCAAGTATGGACAATTTGAATTCTTGGTCATGCCCTTTGGTCTTACCAATGCCCCAGCAGTGTTCATGAATCTCATGAACAAGGTCTTCCACAAATACCTGGACCAGTTTGTCGTTGTCTTCATTGACGACATTCTGATCTATTCGAAGACCAAGGAAGAACACGAGCAGCATTTGAGGATAGTTTTGGAAACCCTCAGAAAGGAGAAGCTATATGGAAAATTGTCCAAGTGTGAATTCTTCTTAGACAAGGTGGACTTTCTCGGCCACGTTGTCACAGGAGAAGGCATATCAGTGGACCCCAAGAAGATAGCTGCCGTGGAAACATGGAATACTCCCAGGTCAGTTGCAGAGATCAGAAGCTTCTTGGGCTTAGCTGGATATTACAGAAAATTCGTGAAGGACTTTGCAAAGATTGCTGAGCCCATGACCAAGCTAACCAGGAAGAATGAAGAGTTCGTCTGGACCGAAGCGTGCCAGGCGTCATTTGAAGAGCTGAAGAGAAGGCTAACAACAGCACCAATTTTGTCGCTACCCTCAGGATCAGGAGGATTCTCAATTTATAGCGACGCGTCCGGCAAAGGATTAGGATGTGTGCTCCAGCAACATGGAAAGGTAATTGCTTATGCTTCCCGGCAATTACGGACTCATGAGAAGAACTACCCGACGCATGACCTGGAGCTAGCAGCAGTCATCTTCGCCTTGAAGCTGTGGAAGCACTACCTGTACGGCGAAAGAGTAGAGATATACACGGACCACAAAAGTCTCAAGTATGTCTTTACACAGAAGGAGCTCAACATGCGTCAGAGACGATGGTTGGAGCTCATGAAGGACTTTGATATCAGCCTACAGTACCATCCCGGAAAGGCTAATGTGGTCGCCGACGCACTTAGTCGATATCCGATGGCGATGTTCTTGACGACAGATCGGTACCTACTGGAGGACATGGAGAAGCTGGGTTTAGAACTCGTATTGCCTGCAGAGGAAATGAAGAAGCTTGGACGGGAAGCAATAGTACCCGGCGCTGACTTCCCCATGATGCATTTGCAAGTGCAGTCTAGCTTGATGGACAAAATCAAGGAGACTCAATTCGAGGACGGAGCATTGTGCAAGCTCAGGGACCAGGTGTTAGCTGGCACACTAGAGGGATTCTCGATTTCAGACGGCGGAACACTGAGAAATGGCACCAGACTTTGTGTACCTGCTGGTGAATTGAGGGAACAGCTGATGCAGGAAGCGCATCACTCACAGTATTCCATCCACCCTGGAGCAAATAAGATGTACCGAGATATACGGGAGCACGTATGGTGGTATGGAATGAAGAAGGATGTCTCAAAATTCGTTGCCAAATGCTTGATCTGCCAGCAGGTGAAAGCAGATAGACAAAGACCAGCAGGACTTCTTCAGCCACTGCCCATTCCAGAATGGAAATGGGAGCACATCACTATGGATTTTGTGTCAGGATTGCCTCGATCCCAAGGAGGGAAGGACGCTATTTGGGTGATCGTAGACAGACTGACTAAGTCTGCCCACTTCATTCCCTTCAAGGTTGGTTTATCCACCGAGAAGTTAGCTGCCCTATACATGAGGCAAATCGTCCGGATACATGGAGTTCCTGTGAGCATTGTATCAGACCGAGACAGCCGCTTTACTTCTCACTTCTGGAAGAGCTTGCAAGAGAGTCTGGGGACCCAACTGAAGTTCAGCACTGCGTATCACCCACAGACCGACGGACAGTCAGAGAGAACCATCCAGACGTTAGAGGATATGCTGAGATCTTGCGTCCTGGATTTTGGAGGATCATGGGAGGACCACCTACACTTGGTAGAGTTTGCTTACAACAACAGCTACCAGGCCAGCATCGGCATGACTCCTTTTGAGGCTCTGTATGGACGTCGTTGCCGCACTCCCTTGGCTTGGGACGACGTAGGAGAACGAGTCATGCTGGGACCTGAGATGATTACAGATGCGGCTGAAAAAGTCAAGGTGATCAGAGACAGACTTCGGGTGGCTCAAGATCGTCAGAAACATTGGACGGACAGCCGTCGCCGACTTGTGGAGTTCGAAGCAGGTGATAGTGTCTTCGTCAAGATCTCCCCCACCAGAGGAACTATCCGTTTTGGCAGAGCTGGGAAACTTAGTCCCAGGTATATCGGCCCATTCGAGATATTGAGCAGAGTTGGAGAGGTGGCATACAGAGTGGCATTACCACCTAATCTTGAAGGCGTGCACAACGTTTTCCATGTATCGCAGCTGAGGCGTTACATTCCGGACCCGAGCCACATCCTGGATCATTCAGAGTTGGAGATTGGGCCAAGTCTTACAGTACCAGAGCAGCCAGTGAGGATCATAGACCGTATGGAAAAGCAGTTGCGGAACACCGTAATTCCATTGGTCAAGGTTCAGTGGCTCCACCACTCCCCAGGCGAATCCACCTGGGAACGAGAGGCTGAGATGAGGCAGAAGTACCCTCATCTGTTTTAAGGCATGTCTACCTTTGTTCTCCCTTCAATTGTAGTAAATTTCGAGGACGAAATTTTTATAAGTTGGGTAGGTTGTAAACCCCTGAATTTTTCAAATTTTTAAATCTTGGAATTTTCTCGATTTTCTGGAATTTTTCGGGAATTTTCTGTAATTAAATTCAAGGTTTTCAATTAATAAAGGATTTTTTAATTGTTAATAAATAGTATTAAAATATCATGAAAATAACATTTTTGGGTGTAAAATAGAAAACCAGACTTAGGGTAATTTTCTGGGATTTTATTGGGCATCAGACCTATTTTTAAAAGCCTAAAAACTATTTTCTAAATTAATTAATTAATTAATTAAAATTTATTATTATTATTATTATTATTACTATTATTAATTGTTTTTTTTATTTTTCCTCGGGCCCGGCCCGGCCCAGTGGGCCGAGCCCAGTGCAGCGAGCCCAGCCCATCCCCTGTGCTTAGCGGGTCGGGCGGGTCCGCTCACCCGGATCCGCGCCCGACCCGGAACCCGGATCCCCATCACCCATCCCCACGACTCCTTCTCCCGAATCCTCCGCCGGCCGCCGCGCTCTCCGGCGCCACGACCGCGCCTCACCCCCACGTCGCCCCCTCTGACTCTTCCGCCCACGACGCCGGCCTCGCCCCAGCCCATCTCCCCTATTTAAGACCCCTCCTCCGCCTCCTTTCTTCCCCCCTAAACTCTAAACCCTAACCCTAGATCCCCTACTCCGGCAGCCCCGATCCCCTGCGCCGACCACCCCGAGTCCGCCGTCCTCCTCCCTGTGACCGCCCAGCGCAGCGCCGCCCTCCAGCGAGCCCCTCCACCCTGCTCCTCTCTCCTCCTCCGACCTTCAGACGCCTCCCCACCGTTCGAGAGCCGCCCTAGCCGCTGTCGACGACTCCGCCGGAGCCACAGCCACTGCCCAGCCCTCGCCGAAGCCGCCGCAGCCCCGCCGTGACCTCGCCGGCGGTCGACCAGCCCCGGCGTGCCTTCCAGCGAGCCCGGACACGCCGCGGACACGACCTAGACGCGGTTTTGAGCCAGGACACGCGTCCAGGACACAGGATCTCGTGTCGGATTCGAAATACTCCGATCCCGAGTCCGAGGCCTCACCTCGGTGCTCCTCCATCAGCTCCCCGGTAGGTACCCCTATCAGATGTACTGTCCCTTCCAAAACCGCTACCCTGTCCGACCGGGACTGACAGAATAAAGCTCTGTCAATCCCGGGATAGCTTAGAATTTGATAGTAATTAGTTAATGTAATGATTTGTTAGTTTGGTTGTTAATTAATTAGTGATTCGATACAACGATCTGCAAATACGTATACTAATTATATATATATTATAAAATAAAAACCTTATTAAATATTACCTAAATTAGTAATTACTTCATAGATAATTTCTGAAATGATTTTAGTATTTAAATACTAATTAGTAATTACTTAATAGATAATTTCCGTAATGATTTTTAGTATTTAAATACTAATTAGTAATTATTTAATATATAATTCTGAAATGATTTTCAGTATTCAAAATATAATATGTTAGGTTTTCCAAAATATTGTTTCTCTTATAAATTAATTGCTAAAAACAAACGACATTATTTTTTATTAAAATCGTTCTGTCCTATTATCCTATCAGAAACAAAACGACATTTTACCATAAAATATTTTTCTACGATAAAATAAATAAAGTTTTATTACTATTAAAAAGGGTTTTGTTTTACTAAATCACTAATACAAATTATTATTATTATTTTAATCGATCGTTGGATTTAAATCATTAACTTAGTTAACTAATCAAGACAGATTAAAACCCTTTGTCTAATTCTAAAATCAGATTATTAATAATTGTAGGTCCCTGTAACTAAGGTTGAGACCGTCGCGACATCTCACTCGCGTCACCAACCAACTCCAGGCAAGTTTCATATAATTCAAAACTGGTATTTTAGTTGTAATTAAATATGTTGCATGTCATATAGAAATATTGAGACGACACTTGATTTCACGGAACCGACTGATTGACTGATTGATTGACTCATTGACTCATTGACTATTGCCTTGGGAATTGGGGAGAAAAGTTAGCACCCGTGGTCAAAGCCCCCTTATTGCCTCATTGTGGATAG
The DNA here is from genome assembly GCA_036927795.1 of Iris macrosiphon. Classification (NCBI taxonomy): domain Eukaryota; kingdom Viridiplantae; phylum Streptophyta; class Magnoliopsida; order Asparagales; family Iridaceae; genus Iris; species Iris macrosiphon. The sequence continues at coordinate 179,661,030 of JAYESA010000002.1, read as the reverse complement.
CTGAAGTCCAACCTCACTGGACTAACGCCGCACCGTGTTCACGCGAACACAGATTGCCTCCAACCCCAGCCGGCCACGGGATGCTACCTTTCTCAAAACACTTTTAGTGATTGTAGCTTGTCATCATTGCTTCATCGACATTTACTGTTCTTGTTTCATATTTGTTGCATACAAAAATATAAATATTGTTCAAAACTATCTCATTGCATCATTTTAATTATCGTTAAGATGCTGGAATTGGATATATGTTCTTGCTCCCCCCTGACTGGAGATTAACAATTTTAGGTGATTGCGGTGACGATGATGAGTATGATACCTTTTATGGTCCGGACCAGAGTATTGAAGCCTTAGCTGAACCTTGCCAGGAGGCCGATGTTTAGTGTTTCCCCTTTTATTTCCAAATTGTAATAAGCAGGGTTGAAGTAATAACCCTGGACCATGTTTTGTTTGATCTTGATTGTAAATGAATTTCTCTCTCAGACTTAACAATAAAAATTGAATTTCCTTCATGTATTCTGGATGTCTGTGTGTTACTACGGATTGATACAGCTTACTGCCGCCGTCTCACAACGGTGCAGGCTGGGCATGATCCGACTGGACCCAGATTATTGGGATCGGGTCGTGACAGGACGAAACACCAACCATTTTTTTCCTAACATTTTTTCAACTTTGTTCTAGGATGGAGTAAGGAGGCATTGATTTTTGTTTTCATTAAAAAAACAAGTCGGCAAACAAATTTGATTAGTTAGAGCATCAATAGTAAGACCCATTCCAGTTTCTAGATTCAGAATAAATGAACTCATTTTGTAGAATAATAAGACTCAATTTGAGTTATACGATGGTCCCAATCCACCCATATGAGCTATTGTTTGGGTATCATAATTTCTAATTCAGAATGTAAGAACTTATTTTGTAGAATAATAATGCTAAATTTGAAGGCATATTTTTTAGATTCTAAATTTTACATTATTTTTGTATCACATTATTTTTTGATCACACAGTTTTTGGGACCAAATATCAATTTATTATTTTCTACTATTTTTATACAGACACAATCCATTCTAGATTTATTTATTTTTTATAAATTTGGATTCAATATATATATATATATATATATATATATATATATATATATATATATATATATATATATATATATATATTACATCCTTGTACCTAATCTTAGTTGTAAATTAAACAAAAAATTTATTCTACAGATAATATTTTTATATTAATTAACTATAACAATAAAAGTTTTTAAAAATTTGAAATTTCGATACATATCGCCATTCCAGATCGTGAAAAATCAGCATATTATTTTTAAATTAAAACTCGTCCAACAGATGCGCATATTTTTGCCAACTGAAATTTGGACATGTCCAAATTTTCGCAAAAAATATATATCTGGGATGCAAAAAAAAAAATTTCTGGGATGCACAAAAAATCATAATAAAAAAATATATTACAATTTAACAAATAAGCAAAAAAAAAAAAAAAAACCAACACAAAAATTCTAAAAAAACAGAAAAAAAAAACCCAAAAAAACCCATTTGTCAGATTTTAGTCATCTCGAATGGCTAAAATTTGACAAATATAATTTTTTTAATATTTTCGCTATCTGGAATGACGAAAATTTGATAAAATATAATTTTTTTTTTATATTTTTCCCATCTGGGATGGTGAAAATTTGACAAAACATAAAAAAATTATTTGTTTTTATATTTTCGCCATATGAGATGGCAAAAATTTGACAAATATATAAAAGTATATATATTTTTTATATTAGTCAAATTTTAGCCATCCGAGATAGCTAAAATTTGACAAATGGGTTTTTTTTTTTTTTTTTTTTTAGGTTTTTTTTTATTGGTTTTTTGGTTGATTTTTTTTTATTGATTGGTTATTTGTTAAATTGTGATATCTATTTTAATTATGATTATCTCATAAATATATGTTTTAAAATTTGAATATGTGTTAGGATTTCAAATTTTTTAAAACTTTTACCAATGTAGTTAATTAATATAAAAATATTATCGATACAGTAAATTTTCTGAAAAAAGAGCCATTGTCAAAATATTAACGCTACAATATGAACGTTAAAATATGAACGTTAAAAAAAAATTTGATAAGTGATGAGAAAAAGACCAACACAAAAAGTAAAAGAAAAAAAAAACAAATCCAACTATCCCAAAAGAAAAAAGAAAAAAAAAAACCAAATCAAACCCTAAACATAAAACCCAAAACATAAAAACCAAAAAAATTAAAAAAACCGAAACCGAAAAAATCAAGCAAAATTTTCGTCAACTATATTGGTGAAAACTCAACAAATTTATTTTTTTGCATGCCACGTCAGCTTGCTGAATTTTCGCCAACTGAGTTGGCGAAAATATACGCATCTGTTGGGCGGGTTTCAATTTAGAAATAATATGCTGGTTTTTTGCCATCTGGGATGGCGATATGTATCGGGTTTTAAATATTTTAAAACTGTTATCGGTGTTGTTAATTAATATAAAAAATATTATCGTTACAATAAACTTTCTGTAAATTAAATTTGTATTCTTCCTAAGAGCATCAATAGTAAGCCCAATCCTAATTTCTAGATTCTAGATTCAGAATGTAGGAGCTCATTTTGTAGAATAGTAAAACTCAATTGGAGTTTCATAATTGTCCCAATTCACCCATAAGAGCTATAGCTTAAGCCTCACAATTTCTACATTCTGAATGTAGAAATTTATTTTATAGAATAGTAAGGTTCAATTTGAAGTCCCAATTCCTAAATTCTAGATTTTACATTATTTTTTGACCACACAATCTTTCCAAAAATTATTATATCATTTTATACTATTTCTATTCAGACCCAATCTATTCTAAATTTATTTTATGTGGTCAGCAAGTTGAGACATGCACATTATGAGAAAAAACGGAAGCTAAAAATATATAAAATAAAATAAAAATATATAATTGGTTTTTAACATTATAATAAAATTTCTTTCAAAGTTATGCATGTCAAATATGTTCTCAGAAAATGTATTAGAGAAAATTTGAGTTACATTCCACTATCTTTATCATAATTCAAACTGTACTTACTACTTTATCATAATGTACGAATGTCCTCCACTTTTAACGGAAACTAACAGTAAACTGCTTTGACCGTTACTTTTTGACAGAAATACACATCGGGGACGCGCAGCGGAGGGATAGGCTGGGAAAAAGACGAAAGTAATATTTTTGTCCAAAAAATTAGGTCAAAGCAGTTGACCGTTTTCGTCAAAAGTAAAAACATTCGTACATTATGGTAAAAACAGTGGAGTTCAATTTGAATAATGATAAAGGAAGTGAGATACAACTCAAATTTTCTTGGTGGTGTGCAGCCATCCAACACGCTTTTTATCGACTCCACCGCATAATTGGATAGTGGGTCTGATTTGAACTCGGGTTTGGTAACAAGTCCACGACCCGACCCGATAGATAAAACCCTTAAAACTTTCACCTCTGCTCTAAACGCAGAGATAACCAACAAAAAAACGGCTCATCGGCGGAGATTCATTCCAGGCGAGATTTTGATCATCATCTGACAGCTACGAGTGAGTCCGTGTTACTTTTCTTTTTATTTTAATGATTTTTAAGTTTTCTCCGATATGTATTGGAAAATTATCATCATTATATTTTGGGGGAAAAAGGAACCCTTCATTGTCGACCAAATTTTTTTTGACCAATTTTAAGTTAGGGTTATGTAGATTTAGTTTATGATAGTGTAATGTTAGGGTTAGATTTTGTAGGGATAAATCAGAGAAGAAGAAACTGTTGGCGTGTCCGTGTCGGACACGAGATACACGAAGCATAGTACTTGCTTTTCGCAAAAGATGTCGTCTTTGTCGTTTTCGAGAATCCGGTAGTCCTTATGTGACTGCACTGTTGTACAGACTTGGGTTGTGTTTGGTTCGCTGTAATGTAACGGTAACCGTAATATAATTGGGTTTGTAATGTAGTTGGGTTTGCAATGTAATGAAATTACAATTGCATTACCATGTTTGGTTGGTCCGTCTAATCAAACCATGCAATGTGATGTCAATTGCATTCATATGTTTGGTCTACCATGTAATGTAATTGAGTTTGTAATGTAATATTTTTTCAAAAAGATACAACATAAAATTTAAAAGTAAATCAATAAAAAATTCAAAAATTAAAATATAAAAACAAAAATTAAAGAAAAAATAAATAAAAATGATTTAAAAAATAAATAAATTTGAATGAGGGGGAAATATTAGTTGTCCTTATGCTAAAAAAAACATCAAAAATGAAAAAATAAAAAAAATTAAAAAAATGACAACGCAAAAATGATAAAAAACGGAATACGATCAAACACATAAAATGACCAAAAGATCAAAAAAGGACGAAAATGGAAAAAACCCCATCAAAAATGAAAAAAAGTTCAAAAGTGACTAAAAAAGAAAAATGAAAAAAAGGACTAAAAACGAAAAAACGACTAAAAAGACCAAATACGAAAAATATTCAAAATGACCAAAAATGGGAAAAAATGACTAAAAATGAAAAAAGGAAAAAAATGAAGAAAAAAAGCGACTAAAAACAAAAAATAAAAAACGATAAAAAACGAAAAAGTTCAAAAACGACAAAAAAAAAGAAAAAGAAAAAAAATGATGAAAAACAAAAAAAACGACAAAAAACGAAAAACACGAAAAAAATAAAGAAAACACGACAAAAAATGATCAAAAACAAAAAAGGGAAAAAAGGAAAATAACTACTAAAAACGATAAATATGACAAAAAACGAAAAAAACAGAAAAAACGAAAAAAGATCAATACTGCAATAACGATAAAAGAGCAAAAATCGACCCATAACGACAAAAAAGGCCAAAAATGAAAAAAAAATCAATAACGACAAAAAAGGTAAAAAAAAAAAGCGCAAAAAAGAACAAAAATCGACAAAAAATACCAAAAAAACCCAAAACGACAAAAAGATCAAAAAGACCAAAAACGAAAAAAAAAGCAAAAAACGAGCAAAAACGACAAAGAGAAATAAAATATGACCAAATTTGAGCAAAAAAAAAGAACAAAAACAGACCTAAAACGAAAAAAATTAAAAAAGATCAAAAACGAGCAAAAAGAACAAAAATCAACCAAAAACGATAAAAGAAGACCCAAAACAAACAAAAACGAAAAAAAAACGAAAAAAACGATAAAAATGACTCAAAACGATTAAAAAAAGGATAAAAAACGACAAAAAACGACAAAACATGACAAAACATGAGCAAAAATGAGCAAAATAGCAAGGTTCAAAGTATCGGTATCGGAATCGGTATCGGACCATTCCTATGAGTATCGGGATCGGCGGTATCGGTAGTATCGGCGGTTTCGGATCGGAGTATCGGATTTTTTGGTATCAGAAAGCAAACAACTATTAGTAAATTATTAACATTTTAGAGAATATATTTTATACATTTATGCATAATTTAAAGTATTTCCAGTATTGTTTCTTAGTATTTTTGATATTGAATAAAATAGTAGTCATCCTTGTCGATTGATTTATATGCGACAGATAAATTTTCCTCTTTTATATGTTTTTGCAACCTTACTATGCTTTTACACTCTTGCTAATTGGTTTTTTAATTCAATATTTTTTGCCGAATTGACCGGAAAAGAGACCTCTAATGTCGGTATCGGTCAGTATCGGATATCGGTCGGTATCGGATCGGGACATTCCAAACTGTATCGGTATCGGCCGTATCGGATCGGTATCGGCCGATACTTTAAACTATGCAAAATAGAACAAAAATTGGCAAAAAATGACAAAAAAGATAAAAAAAGGGACAAAAATTGAGCAAAAACGAAAAAATTATCGGGTACCAAACATCCCCTTAAGTTGTAATGTAATCGCGATTACGCAGGTTTTATGACGTAATTGGTTTTAGAAAAAACTGATGTATTGAAATCAAACTTGTAATTGCTTATTACATTACATCTAATATTTTTTGTCCAACCAAACATCCGAGTTAGATGGACAATGTAATGTTAATTACATTACGTTGTCCAACCCTGCAAACCAATGGCCCTTGGTATTTTTGTCTCCAGTAGTGCTCTGTCTTGTGCTAGGAAGCACAGACACGTCATGTTGAACATGTATCAAACAAGACACAACCACCCTAATATATACTGGGACATGCCAAAATAGGTGCCGGATTTGCGTTGCCATGTCCGAATCGTGTCGTGTCCTGTTCGTCCCCGTGTAATATAGATATATTATGTAGTATGTTTCTCTAATATATGTCCTCATTTCTGTCTAAATGCTGCCAAAGTGGCTCACTCACTTTCTACATGATCCATCTAGAAGCTATGTGAAGGATTGATCAGTTCCGAGTCCCTTAGACTGGTTGATTTGGTGAAAAGGGAGGAAAAGGAAAGGAAAATGGAACCATTCATGTAGAAGTGAAACCCCATTTACAAGGAAGCACGACACTCCAAAAACGGGGCGAGTCATGTCGGACACGTTTGAGATACACATTGGACTCAAACCAGGACACTCCAAAATACCCTAGGATACACAAAAATAGGTGCCGTGTTACCGTGTCCTTGACATGTCGTGTCCATTTTTCTTCCCGTATCCATTTTCCTTCCCTTTCTCTCACTTCCTTAGCAACCTGACATAGCCTTAGGGAAGGAAAGAAGGGCGTGTTTTCGTTTTGTGCTATGCCCTCAGAGCTGGATCCTGTCAACTCAAATCTGATTAGAAGATACTTGGGCGTGTATAACTGTACTTAAGTAAGTTATTATTTCTTCCATGTGTTCTTGGTTTGTCTCATATATCATGACATACCAGTGCTGGTCACAAATCATTATAAATATTTCCCTACATATTGGCAGGAAACCTCAAAATAATGGGTGATATTAGGGTCCTGAAATATTTTCACGATTTGCCAGTGATAGCAATCATATACAATGAATTTGTTTTAGTATGGGCCAGTCCGCCAGAGGATATGGTTTATCATCTAGTACTTTGACCCTACAAAGGCAACATAGAAACTGACCTTCTATGCTCCATTTCATGAAAGGAACCTCAGATGTAAAGTTCCTAAACGACCGGTGTTAAATAATGTAAAATAAATAGTAGTTTGGAGGATACTTTAAACTGTAGATACATATATGGGCTGATTTGTATCATAGCCTATGCTACAGAAACTGAAGGGCATGCTTCATGAATCTAAGATTGTCAAAAGTGGTATAAAATTGTACAGTAAAGATTTCTTATAATAAGCCTGATTATTGTTCTGAATGCTGTTGGAGGAGCATTGTGGTACAAACACAACAATAGATTTCTTAGAACAGATTATTGGGATGGCTAAAAAAAATTCATTTTCCTCCAATAGGCTCTAGGAAGGGCCATGTAAACTCTGTTAAATTATGACTATATGCTCTCATCACTAAGAACAAGATGGCTGTTGAGTGGTACTGGCCTGGTTATAAGAACAATAAATCAGGGCTTGTTATAAGGACTCAAAGTCTGGGACTTCCACTCAGGCTTCAGACCAGGCCAGTATTCTTATTGTTGAAACACATCGCCTGTACAATAGATTTATAAGCCTCCGCTCTAAACCAGTACATTAGGGTCTGCTTCGCAATTGTAGGGGTAGTGGTTATGACGTGTTTTTAGTGCACCGGTTATGAGGGGTCCGGTTTTGGGTGGTTTTAAGTAGCGACTTTTAAACCAGTCCAACTTATGCTTGGTAATTCATTAACGAGCGGTTCTGAAAGTTTTTTACACGAATACAATTACCTATATGTCCATATATAAACAAAATGGCCCCGAGCGCTGGAACTGCCACCCAGTCCACACCTCGATCAGGATGTAGAAATCCATATTTGATCAAAATAATAGAAACACATCAAATATAGAAATGTTTGGATGAAAATAGGAGAAAGATTTTAAAAACTTACCGAAAAAGTAGCCATAGTTTGGAAGATGTAGAAGAGAAACACAGATAAGAAAGAAAAAAATAGGGTAGGGTACCGTATTAGGTGTTATATATTTTTGGTAAGGATATAAATAAAATAAAATAATAAAACTGTTCAAAACCCACCGATTTGGGGTGTTTATAAAGCCACTCAAAATTACATTACAACGGTTTTGTGGGAGTTTTGAGCCGACCAAAACCAGTGCCGCAAAAAAATTAACAAGCAGGGGTTTTCATAAACGGTCGGTTCAAAAACACCCAAAACCGGTGAAAACACAGTTACCAATCAGATGCAGAGTTTTCAGTGGACCTCCGCTCAATCTAAGCCTCATCACTTTATCCAGGTTTGGGACTTCTGCTCAGGCCTCAGAGGTTAATGGGTTGAGTGGAGGCTTATATTTTAGAACCTAATACCTAGTTGAGCAGTCCTCCATCTAGGAAGGTGCTGCATATCGAGGTCACAATTAATGCACCATAGTATATATTCTGATGAACATGGTCCATTGATACTTGAACCAAGGATCTCATTTATGATAAGCTGCTCTCCATCTGCTTAATTGAGTAACTTCATTACTTAATAATGATGAAGCTTCATTTTTAAATGTTTGTTACATGTCACAAGTGGCAACACGAAAGTTGATTATTAAATATCTTATTGTAAATTTATCAATGAAATGAACTTTATTATTGATGTTATGGACCTGCAACACCTGCGCAGGCTGCCTTGATTAATCCCAATTTGAAATACACAGGTTCGAGTGTGTCATCTTTCTTGATTAATCCCAATTTGATGTGTCATCTTTCTTGCACGGATATGAAGATGACATGATACATACACGATGACAGGACACGTCTTTGATTTGGCGCCTCCTATTGTATTTTGGATTTGGAGTGTCCATGTCATGTCCAACACGATGTGACATCGGTTTTCGGAGTGTCTGTGCTTCCCAGTGTATCATAGTTAGAAGTCATACTAGTATTTAGTTACATGGACTCATGCGGCAACAACATTTTCTGTCAAATTGTTTTCTGAATGGGGTGATTTTGTACTCTCAGTCCAGTTAAGATCAAGAGTCCCATCTAAACTTCTAATTGCTAGTGGTAGTTTCGGAAAGCACTTTGCTTAATATTTATTAACAAAAATTCTCATATATTGCTCTCCATTTGCAAGCAAGTCTTTGGTGGCTTGATCTTTTGAATCAATTATCATGTTGTAAGTTTTTTTCCTTCTAAAATTCAAATACCTAACGCTTGTAGAGAACTTTTGGTTAGTATTAGACTTCTGCAATTTATTTTCATCAAAATTCATTTTGCATGTAGATTTGTTTTTCTAGCACTTTACCCTTGAGAGGAACCCATTCCGTTATTTTAAACAAGACCCATATTCTTTTTGGGGAGTGAGTGTATCTGCACATATCACAGAGATAAGATTTCCTGTTTTTCTAGTTCACATCCTTTGTGTGATTGCCCGTTCACCCTCTGATTTCACAATACCTTCTATGGTAGTTAGTCAATGTTTCTATTTGTCATTTATAATTGTTAATCTGAGATTTATGTTGTTATTTAACCTAGCTTCTCCTCACAGTTTGCCGATTTTATATAACCCAGTTTTCACTGTTATTCCTACAGTTGGAACCCATAACTGTTACTTGCTAATGGATTTTCTGTTTAATAAACCATGCAACAGGTGCAATACAAGATGGTGCAATACAACTTAAAGAGGATCGCCATTGTCCCTCCCGGGAAGGACTTCATTGACATCGCCCTCTCCCGTACACAACGGCAAACTCCAACAGTCGTTCACAAAGGATATGCCATTAACAGAATTCGGCAGTTTTACATGAGGAAAGTGAGGTCTACAAAGCAGAACTTTCATGAGAAGTTGTCAAACATCATCGAGGACTTTCCTCGGTTGAACGATATACATCCATTCTATGGTGATCTCCTCCATGTCCTCTATGACAGAGATCACTATAAGGTTGCTCTTGGCCAAATCAATACAGCGAGGAATATCATTGAAAAGATTTCAAAAGACCATGTCCGTTTGTTGAAGTTTGGTGATTCTCTCTATCGCTGTAAGTGCTTGAAAGTTGCTGCCCTTGGAAAAATGTGCACCGTGATCAAGCGCATTGGACCTAGCTTGGCTTATTTGGAACAGATACGACAGCATATGGCAAGGCTTCCTTCTATTGACCCCACTACACGTAGTATTTTGATATGTGGGTACCCAAATGTTGGCAAGAGCTCCTTCATTAATAAGATCACAAGGGCTGATGTTGATGTACAGCCTTATGCATTCACCACGAAGTCCCTCTTTGTCGGTCACACAGATTACAAGTATCTTCGGTATCAGGTCATTGACACCCCAGGGATTCTAGATCGTCCATTTGAGGATCGGAACATAATAGAGATGTGCAGCATCACAGCCCTGGCACATTTAAGGGCTGCTGTGCTCTTCTTCCTGGACGTCTCTGGGTCTTGTGGGTATACCATAGCACAGCAGGCAGCACTTTTCCACAGCATCAAGTCGCTATTCATGAACAAGCCACTTGTCATTGTCTGTAACAAGATTGATTTGCAGCCAATGGATGGGCTCTCGGAGGAGGACATGAGGCTAGTTACTGAAATGAAGGAAGAGGCAGCAAAAACGGTACTGGGCCAAGGTGGGGAGCCGAATGATGATGGTGTGTTGCTCTCAATGAGTGCTTTGACCGATGATGGAGTGATTGCAGTGAAAAATGCTGCCTGTGAGAGGCTTTTGAACCAGAGGGTCGAGACAAAGATAAAGTCGAAAAAGATTAATGAAGTTGTAAACCGATTTCATGTTGCAATGCCAAAGCCTCGTGACGACAGGGTGCGGCCACCTTGCATTCCCCAAGTAGTTCTTGAAGCACGTACGGAGGAAAGAGCAGCTCTGGAGAAGAAGCAGCTTGAGAAAGATTTGGAAGAGGAAAATGGTGGTGTTGGTGTTTACTCTGCCAGTTTGCGGAAGCATTATATATTGGCCAATGATGAATGGAAAGAGGATGCAATGCCTGAAATTTTAGATGGACACAATGTGTATGATTTTGTTGATGCTGACATTTTGCTGAGGTTGGAAGAGTTAGAAAGGGAAGAGGGGCTCAGACAGGAAGCAGAGGGAGAGGAAGCTGACTTTGAGTATGATGGGATGGAACTGAACCCTGAGGAAAAAGAGGCTTTGGCTGAGATCAGGAAGAAGAAGAGTTTGCTCATACAAGAGCACAGAATAAAGAAGAGTACAGCTGAAAGTAGGCCTACTGTCCCGCGGAAATTTGACAAGGACAGGAAGTTCACACCAAAGAGGATGGGGAGGCAGCTTTCTGCTCTTGGTTTGGATCCATCTACTGCCGTTGGCCGTGCACGAGGAAGGTTCCTCTCTAGGAAAGGACAAAAAAGAGGGAGGTCAGAAGATAAAGATGGAGGTGACTCTATGGATATTGATGGTGGTGAGAGTCCCAGCAGCAAGAAACTAAGATTGAGGTCAAGGTCAATGTCTCTGTCAAGGTCCAGATCACAGTCAAGACCACCTGGTGAAGTTGTTCCAGGAGAAGGATTTAGGGACTCCGTTCAGAAGCTCAAGGCTCTTAAGATTGCAAGGAAGTCTACAAAGCTGAGGAACAGAGATGCTCGTCGTGGAGAGGCAGATAGAGTTATTCCCAACTTGAAGCCAAAGCATTTGTATTCCGGGAAACGCTCAATTGGAAAGACCAACAGGCGTTAAGGTGTGTGTGATAGTAAAAATGCCTCTTCTTATCTTGAATATTACTCTGATTTGTTTTTTTGTACAAGACACTACTTCTTATGCTGCCTGTATTCAGCTGTTCCCTGATTGTGTCTTCCTTTTTGATATTACAGGTTTCAATTTTGTGGTTGCGGGTTTTTATTCTCCTTCTTCAAAGAGACTACTATTTGGTGATTCGATATATCAATCGATGTCTTGAAGCAATTTTTTTGCAGCAGTCTGATAATAGCATTATATCATGAACGTTAGTCAGTCGTTAGGATGATTTATTTATTTTCATAAATCGAACCTTGTTTTTCTAGTATTAAATGAAGTAATTGTATGAGATTATTAGTTTATCTCGGCTGATATTCTGATTTTGTGGCACTAAATGTATGAGGATTGTTACGTATTTCTTTAAACCTTAACTCTTTTTTCAGGCCATGTTTTTCCTTCATTCTTGCTGCCTCGCGAACTACTTTTCTTACAATATTTGAACTCATCTCTTACTTTCAATGCTTTGTTGGAAATGTATTTTGGTTATATAAGCTTCAGTTGCGTCTTTAAATGAACTAAATGGCTCATTCTTGCTTCTTTTCTTACCTAATCACTAACAGGCTAGATGTTAAAATCATTTTCAGTGATTATGTAAAGATTGTATGAGCTACTTTTCCTTCTACAATATCTTTCATGTTGAGGATGGGTTGAGTTTATTTATTTATATTATTTTCTGGGTCAGATATTCTTTGTTTAAATCTATATTAGCTATTCCGCCTAAAAAGAAGGCTTCATGTACTTACATTGATCATCTTATCCTCTCATCCTCTTAGGTCTCGTTTGGTTCACGGATTTAAAAAATCGGAAAATGAAACTTGTTCCTTTTAGGTAGAAAAATGGTTCATTTCAGAACTCATGGAATTGATTTTTTTCTCTCCTCATTTTTCAACATTTATTGTAAGATATTAAGGCAAAGATAGCCTTGTGGTATTATCTATTTTACAAACACATATTTTTTCATAATATTTTTTTTTTAAAAGATAAAGACATTATGGGAATAATAATAAATTTTTTTTTCTACAACAACCAAACACTGGAAAATAAAATCGTACTGTCGGTCGATGTAGGGTTTACTTGTTGTGTTGCATATTGGGTTGGTACCAGGTACTTCAAACTTACTCCAATAGCACAGTTTGCAGAATGTCAATGGCTGCTCAAATAGTTCTTGCAAGGTCAGTTTGGTACTTTGAAGTTCATTCATTCTCGCAGCAATCATCATAAACTTTCAAGTATTGTTCTGAGTACACAAATTCATCCCACCTTGTTTTGATCCCATCAAGTTCAATGTGAGTGCAGGTTTCTTTAGCCTTTGGACTATGAACAGGTGGCCTCTTTCCACACAAGCGATTGGTAATATATTTCTGTGCGCATAGTTTAATATCGAATAGCTTATTATGGCTATTTATAAAGGCACATCAAATGCTGTTCAGGACAGTCCAATTTTTTTATTTTTATCTACAAATTTACTATCGAATTTTTTTACTTGTGGTTGTCCAAATTATTTTAGGACTGTCAATTTTTTTGACAGTCCTAAAGAAACAGGACTGTCAAAATTTTTTACAGTCTGCCCTCCGCCTCTTCCTCCTCCTCCTCCGGTGGTTGGAATTGGGGGGAGGGGGAGCCCATAGTAAATTTTGTTTCAGTCTGGACAAGTATCAAGTAATAGGCTGTCATGATCAAATTGTTTTTTTTTTTTTGAGAAATGTTCGACGATACGTATGAAATTTTGTACACGTTGCATTGGCATATCACGAACAACTTTTGATGTGTCGACACAAATAATCCTTATTATCTACTCAACCTTTGACCAATCTCAGCTTAGTATTTAATCAAGCCTATCTTAACATTCTCTCTCTCTCTCTCTCTGTCTCTCTCTCTCTCTCTCTCTTCTAAAGGGAGCACTCCAAATAGAAAACCTCAACAGTGGAACTCTCTTTATTCTCCACTACAATCCTATCGAATGTGGTGTTTGGTTACATGTCTCTGTCCTTGAGCATAATTGAAAGCACACTCCATCCACAAAGGACTTTTAAGCCTAAATTCCTACACTTCATTATGCCTTCTTGTTGTTTAATGTCAATGATCTTGCAGATGTTGGTTGGTTGCTGGCAACCAACAAATTCTTCACAACAATATACCTTTTTCTGGCTGTGGAAGGATTGAGACAGTTTCTTCTTCTCCTTGTTTGTCTGTATGCTCTAGCCCAGTATTTTGAAAACCGGACCCGAGATCGATCCGGTCAAGACACTGGGTCGGATCAAACCGGTTCAACCAGTTAGTTCAACAATTGGGTTAACCTAAATGATCCAAATTTAATCTCTTATGTACACTAATTTTTATAAAAATATTCACTTAAAATCGGATTTTGAAAAAAATAATTGATCAACACTGAACCAGACTGAAAAAGCGATCGGTTCATGGGTCAATCGGTTGAACCGGCCGGTCACCGCTCTAGCCTATATGTTTGCAACACAAATTCAAACAGAAAAACATGAAATATATACCCAACTCATTTATGTAGTTGTGAAGCTTGTGGTTAATTTCTATTCTTTCATTTGTTGGAAGAGGGTTTTTTTTTTTTTTTTTTTAAGAATTTCATAAACTTAGGCGGCAATGTTCTTATTAACCTTTCCTAGAAGTAAATACTAAAAAATATTCTTCTTTTCCAGTATTTATATCTGTTTGGATATGAGTTTAAACTTAACTTGCCGAGTTTAAATGTAAAATTTGACATGAATAGTAATTAGATGCTAACACTAAAAATGTTCTTATTATTATTTTTTTTTCCAGAAAATAGGTATTTAAAATTAGATTTGGAAAAGTAAAAAAAAAAAAAAAAATTCTCTATTTTCTCAGCATCTTTTTTGACAAATGTTTTGTAAATTTGGGGGAAAAAAAATCACACAACTACGCATATTTCTTAAAACCATTTCTCTAATTATTCTTTCCGTCACAACTATAAAGACCATACAAAATTTTATTTCAAAATTTTTTTGATAAATTTTTTTATCAAACGAAATATTTGAATTTTTGTTTTTTAAAACTATTTTTCAGATGTAAGCAACCAAATACAAAGTCAAAATTTGTAAAACTATAAAGACAACTTTATAGTTTTTTTTTTTAATTGTTTTAAAATAAATTTTTTTTTAAAACAAATCCAAACAGTTTCCGATACTATATTCTTGGTAGAAATTTCTGAAAACCTATCCAAAGAGTCATTATCCTGTATTTCTGATATTGGTTTTCCTCTCACTTTGTTTTACTTATATTCTCAGTAGAAACTGTAATATCCACTACTCAATTGGAATACAAAAAATGTATGCATTTTCCGCCAGTCCTTATCCTATTATCAACACTCTAATCCTCCCTCATGCTATTATGTGAGAATTGTCCCCACACTAATCTACTTTTATTAGTGGCATAGTTTAAATAGTGGCCTATCAAAACTTTTGTAGACCATATCCTTGGTATGTCCAAGGTTCGAACTATATTCACTATAATTCATCTTTACGACCTTTATGACCGAAAATCTGGACATTATGTTTTTTGTCCCTCTAGTATCTCATTTCTCTGATATAGTGAATCTGAATCAATTAAGTTGTCAGCAAAATTAGATCTTGCTTTCTTGTTGGCATTACACTGAATACCTAATTGTGCAATTTAACAGCAAATTACATATAAAGGAAAAATATTCAGCATAATTGCGGAAAAGAAAAAAAAATTAGAAAAAATTGCATATAAAGAGAGCTGGCCAAAAAGACAAAGGAGAAAATGGATAAAGGTACTTTCTACTTTCGGAAGGCCTACAACCAAATCAGAAGCAGGAATCCGGACGTGGACTGGACATAACTGGTTTGGACTAAAGGAGGAGCGGTTAAGAACTCCCTATGCCTATATAAGATGATTCGTAGCCGACTACTCACTAGAGACCGTCTGAACAGGTTTGGTGTGGACTGTCCGGATAAGAAATACTGCTTATGTGGGTATATGGATGAGACCAGGGACCACATTTTCTTTTGCTGTGACTTTGTTTGGGAGATCTGAAATAAACTTTGTAGATGCTTTGGACTTCCGGCTACGCAGAATAGGAACAAATTGTCAGTCTTGAATGAGGACCAGGAGCATATATGCAACTACGAATGATTCTAGGTACGGTGGTGTGGCATGTGTGGAGGAAACGAAACCAACGTATCTTTGAGGGACTGGCTATCAGTATTATTATTGTACAAAGACAAATATAAGCTGATATATATATAGATATCCTAGATCCTAGATGAATTCATTTTGTGTCTTGGTTGGAATGATAGTGTTGTAATGGCTACTAGTATTATTAAAAAATATTTTCAATAGATAGGACTAGTTACACTGGCGCTATTTTCAATAATATTTACCTCATTCGAAAAAAAAAATATCCTAGACCCAAGATGAATTCATTTTGTCTTGGTTGCATGTTTATTTTTTATTTTTTTGGCTTTTGACACCAGTTACACTGGGGCCAACTCCCTTTATATGCAATTTTTTCTAATTTTTTTTTTCTTTCCCGCAATCAGACTGATATATTTTTCCTTTATATGAAATTTGTTGGCAATTTAATGAGTTCAACGTGTTGGCATTTTTCACTTTGCTTTGGGAGTTTTTAGTCCCACATCGAAAAACCACCAATGTGTATATCTCAATATATAGCTTTGCTTAGTATTGACATATGCACATGGGGTGGTGGTCCATGTGGACTGATTTTTCTAGAGGGATTAAGTGTGAACCCCTTTATGACAATCTTTATTTTGTCACCACCATTGGAAAGTTTTCGACTCGGACTCAGACTCGGGCTCAAGGGCGCAAAGTGACGTTTTGTTGGCGCACTTTGCACTTAGCACGGTTGCTTGTTTGGACGCATGCTTCGTGGAGCTATGCAGCCAGGCGCAATGCGGCCTGATGTGGAGGGGACATGATCTGTTGTTGGCGGTGTTGTGCGGTGCGAGTGGCGCAGACAGTGCGCGGCGGCGCGTGATTTTCTGTGCACGCTGCTTCTTTCGGCGCCGTCTACTCTCAACGGCTACTTTCGGCGTTTGGCGGCGCATGAGACGGAGGCGGCGCATACGCCTTGGTATTTGGTCTTCAGCGCATATGCGGCACGTGCTTTCTCGTGCCGCATATGTGATGATTTCTTTTATATATAGATGTGCTCCTCTTTCATTTGAGGGATTAAAAAATTCCAACTGAACTAGAGAGCACAAGAGCCTTATGCGGCAACAGTGAGCACCATTCCACAAAGTGTTTTCCGAGTGATCCGAAGGTGACCAAGAGCGTTCCAGAAGTTCTTGTGTGAACTTGCTGGATCCTGGGGACAGTTCGTCGTATAACGCGAATCTTGCCTTGAGCACCGATGGTTTTGATCACCCCAGCAGGAGTTCCATTCTTTGTATTTCTTTTCTTATTTTCGTTCCTTCTCGTTGTAGCGTCTGCGAACGTAAAGAGAAGAACGGTTTTGTGTTCCTTGCCGTGTTTGTTTTTTCTCTTTCTCCTTTGTCTGTTTGTAACCTGTTCTAGATTTTGTGCTGCTGTGGAGTTATTTTTACTGTAGATGCGCTCTCGAGTGACTCACAGTACACCAACTTTTGTAGAGACGAACTCTTGTGTGAGTCTCTACTTTGTGGATCTTCTCCACTTTGATCATACTTCGGGGCTAACAGAATGAAACCATTCAACATCTTCAAAAACTTCATCACTGTGCTGTGTTATTTCCAACATTGCTGCCTGAAATATAGTGTCATCCTTCATGTTGAATTAAAATTGAATAGATGTGCACCGACACGTAAATAATTTCCCTTTGGCATCCAGTTTCTCACAAGATCATAGTTTCATATAAACGTTGCTATTGGCAGTAATTAGTAGCGTCTATAATATATGAACTTTGTACAAAGTATTTTACCACCTTTATTTTTTTTTCCCAGTACTACTATAGTAATGGCATCAAAAAACATCCAATCAATGCACTAACAACGCTCTGACTGAAACAAGGGTGGCCAGTTGATGATAGTGCCCTCCCTCTCCTTTCCCTCTTCTAAATTTAAAATCATAAAGCTTAGCTCAATTTGCAGTGACACATATAAAGAATGTCATTGCATTCCCAGCTTCTATACAAGAAGGGGAACGGGAAGGGGAAGGAAGCAAACCACACACAAACTTGGCAGTACTCTTGGCTCCATGGCACCAAAGAAGGCCATTTTCCTCCTAATCTTGATATCCACATCAGTGGTTTCATCTTCACTCCCAGGTTTGCTCAAGTAGTTATTTACTTTTTTTTTATTTTTTTTATTTTTTTTACAGCCCAATCCATAGTGAGCTAATAACTTGATTCAGTGTTTTAGAATTAACTTTGTCAAGAAACTTGACACTGGTCAGTGTCATGATAGTTGCGGAAGTAGGGATAATATGTTCAAAACTAACACAAATTTAATTAAATCAAACAATACATACAGTACTGGACAGTGATAGTGTACCGAGAATTCCGGAACCACCGAGTGGCTCTTGTGGTTACCGAGAAGAGATATAAGATCCTGGCTGAATGGCAGAAGATCAGTAGGTCGAGCCACGGGGGCGTATTATTCTTTTTATTTATAAATTTGTGAGAGTTTGAGGGACAGTGTCGGATTCCGAGCATTATCCTGAAAATTCAAAAAAAAAAAAAAAAAAAGGAAATTTTGGAGCCAACTTTTTTGTTTGACGTGCTTGATAAATTAATTATTCAAACTCAGTTTCTGACATTTTACCACAGGTAAGCATGTTGAAACTAACCAAGGAATGCTCAGCCATATACATAATTCTTCAAATTTAGAATACCTATAGAGTTGGAGTATATGCTTTACTTCATGATAACTATAACCGATATAAATGCAATAATTTTATGTTCCGGCTTCGTGAAATTAAGGTTTTACTTAAGAATTATTTTTTTTCCTCTACAAGTTCATGGATTAATTTTATCATACTGTAGGTTTCCATATATTTGGCCCTAGTAACCGGGAGTATGAATATCTACAATTCATTTAACGCATTAATTCCTTGCATTATAGTTTCTTTGTTTCTTGAGTTATGGTCGATGGTAAGATTGGTAGAACATGAAGGTAGCATAGGTTAGGGATTCCTTATAGTAACTAGTAACGTGCACATAAATTTTTTTATTGAAAGTTAATTTACTTTAGAATTTGTTATAGATAACGTTGTCCCGTTGGATAGAACATATCAAGTCAGGAAGAACGCCTCATATCTTAACCACATGAGTTAGAAATATTTGACTATAATTAGATAATATTAGGTGGTTAGTATAATTAGTTAAAATTTATTTTTATTTTTTAATTACGTGAGTATATGTATATGTATATATATATATATATATATATATATATATATATATATATATATATTATTTTAAGTCGTTTTCAAATCTTTTTATAAAAAGTAGAGACATGTTTGTCGACGTTCATCGTTACAATTAAGTTTAAGGGAAAGCTGTCAAGCAATTCATCATGATGTTTATTTTACCATTTTATAAGCTAACGGAGTTTTTTCTTCTTCTTCTTCCACAGTTGTACATCGAAAGCTGATGGCCAAATGTACAGCACAGACGGAAGAAGCGATGAAGGTTAATTTCAGTGTCTGTTTCTAAAAATTCCCTTATGCTTATAATACCTGTGAATATATTAACACAGTGAAAACCATAATATTAATCCTAGCTAGATCGATCTGGTGATGTAACAAGAAGAGTAAATATATATACTTATTATGCCTTCAATTAATTATCAACTTACTAATCAATATTATATATATATATATATATATATATATATATATATATATATATATTTATTTATTTATTTATTTTTGAATGCATGATAGGAATCCGCTGAGAATGAAGAAGCAATATCTGTGGTTCATCGGCCTAGAATCCTTGCAGTAAAAACAAACGACTATGGGCGATATGATCCTGCTCCAGCATTCTCCAAGCCACGTTTCAAGCTCATACCAAACTGATCCTCCTGTTGTGCTTGCTTGCTTGTCACGTTCACTAGAGAGAGCGCAGTACCGATGCTTGCTTATATATATATATATATATATATATATATATATATATATATATATTAGCTTATAGATAGTATTTCTAGTTTTATATATAGTAAGCATATATAGGTAGAAATTACTTATAAGCTTTTGTAAGATAGTGTTCCGATATGAAGGCCAGACTCTTAGGTTGAATATTATGGTAATTGTAATATTATGCATGAGTTAAATATAGAAACATATATAGTTGCAATGTGTTTCATGATATGCACATTAAACCCAGTTATCTCCTCTTTTATTTAGGGTTAGTTAGACTCTGGGTCCTAGAAATATTCTATTCCAAAATTAGCGTTCGAGTCATGAAGATGTCTAACTTAGAATTTGGGTCCTGAGATGACGGTTTGATCCGTGTTGATCACTCAAAATCTATTAATAAATAAATTAAATGAAAACTCAATAAAGACAAAAGTATTTTTACGACCATAAGGCTAAATTTACTCTAAAATATTTACTAACATATCTTGAATGGTTAACACGGATCAACCGTCATCTTATGACTCAAATTCTAATATGGACATTTTTCAGAACCTAAATGCTACTTTCCGAATGTTTTTTGGACCCAAATCTAATTATCCCTTTTATTTATGGGTGTCCTAATCAGACTATGAAACATCAACGCATGGAGTGCTCAGTAAAGAATGATATTTCTCTGTATGAACACTTTATAGAACAAGAAACAATTATTTATTTTTGTATAGAGATGATGTAGTATAACTAAGAAATTGTTCCAATAGTAGTACAGGCTTTCATATTTTTATGTGGTTTCAGGCTAGTTCAATTTAATTATTAGTAAGTTAAGTTTGATGTGCTCATAATTTTTCAACTATGAATTCAACTGGCTCTTGTGATCAGTGAGAAGATATATAACTTTTCTGGCTGGACGGATGTCTCGAAATCAAACCGCAGATGAGATATGGAAGCAGTAGACCCAAATAGCATGCAACACAGCGTACGTAAAATCCTGTACGTATCGTCGGACATCTAAAAAAAAAAAATCTATGAAATATATTCGAGTCTTGTTTATCTAGAATTAGACAGAGCATTCAAAATTTACTACAAGATGTATGTAATTACTTTGTACGTAATAAACTTGATCTTTATTAAAACGTAATTTGATCCGGTTCAAATGATACAATGTATCCAAATCCAAACCGTTTATGGTTTTTGGGTTTATTTTTGAAGTCCACAAATTATATAACTCTAAAATAATTGGATCAGTTACCATTGAACAGCCTTACAAGAGTCAAAAATGTGTTTTCCTCACACAACTTCGTATTTGGCTAAGGTGTTTAAATTAACAGAAAATTTACTGTACAGAAAATATTTTTAAATAAATTAACTATAATGATACAATTTTTGAAAAATTTGAACTGATGATAGATACCGCCATCTCAGATGACAAAAATTGAGAGTGTCTGTCACGTCCCAGTCCCAAAATACCGAGGGACTGAATGTGTGGCAATGGCCAGCAGCACGCACCGATGGACAACCCAATTTAATGGATCCATCAGGGCATGCTTAAGCTGTAGTCTAACAATAAATAGATCCAACAGTACAAGTCACAGTCTATACTAATCTCATCCACAACAGATAATCACAGATTAAATGCTAGAAATAATGCAATAGAATAAATAAGCAATCTCAAATAAGTGTCTCAGAAACAATCCGAGAATATGTCTGGTACATCGAATGCAAATAGACAGAAAATAAATCAACTGGAAATAGAAATACTGAGTATATGGAGCCGGTACTCAGGAGAAGTCTTCTGCCACGATCTCGTCCTCAGGTTCCTGTTCTGTTCCGAGAAGTGCTCCTGTTCCGTACACCTCGGGGTAGATCTCTTCGGCTATACCTGGGGACATAGTCCATTCCAGGTCCTCAGGGGACATAACAAGGTACAGATAATACAAGCCAAAATAAATGCAGTGCAGAAATAAGGAACGATAGGGTAAATAAATAAACCAGCTAAGTGATATGCAAGTGAGAGTTTTAGTCATACTCAGGCTGAGACTACTACAGGATCAGTGTCGAAGAAACCATAGCAGTATTTTCTCGAAGGGCCAGTAAGGTACCAAAGCTCTGTATCAGAGACTAAGACACCTCCAGATAACATTATTTATATTATAATCAGCCTTGATATGGTAATACTTGTAACGCCCCGCAACTGCTCGGAGCGTTACGCTGAGTCGGAGTCGGATAAAATGAATCAAATGCTGGTTACATTTGAAATGTCGGATTTCGGGAAGAAGGATTAATCGAGTTGGTTTCAATGTGCAGATGGCTAGCGGGTTCGATGGAAATCAGGTGTTCGTTTCGAACACTACTGAATAGCTGGATGAAAACGATAATGCCGTCTTCCTTAGTCCGATCGGTCGGATGATTTGGAGAGCACGGCCTGCTCGCACGGTCATACCAGTTGAGTAGATCGCGCTTGCATCGGACCACGGGTTCAAGGGATTGGCCGTATCGGCAGGACAGGATGCCTAACGGATTCAAACAATGTGAGTGGGCTCTTTCCCTTCTCCTCTACTCCTTCATGCCTAATAATATGGAAAACACGTAATGGCTTGTACACTTGGGCTGGAATATCGGGAAGCACTACACTGAGGCGTGCATAGAGTGTGCGTCGTTGGCTTGGTAGGATAGTGGCTTGAATGGTTTACGCGTTGGATAGTTGGATACGATAGCGGGATTATTCATTTGAGGCGATCGGTTGGATTACTTGGGATTATGCTTGGACGGTTGGAAATATACAAGTTGGAATGATACAATTGAGGCAATAGGAATATCGAGAATATCGGGAATCCGGACGAGCGAGCGTGCATCCGTGCACGAGTATCACTGGGTCGCTTTGTCTTGCAAAGCGAGCAGTTGTGGTTCGAAACCGAACAACTGCATCGGCGAGGGTATTGTGCCACTGTTGGGGCATTGTGCCATGGGATTATTCGGAGTGTGGGGTGTTGCACCCAATGTGTAACACTGTGTTGGGAAGCGGCAATGTGAAACACTGTGGATTTTGGTGCCTTGGGATTAAATCCTGAGGTCGAGATTTGGACTCCTTTGGGAGGATATGTTGGAAGAATGGTTATGGATGCTTCGGTTGGGTTTATCGATGGAACGAGTTTAGGATCGCTTGGTGGGGCGAGAATGTTCGATCCTCTCGCCTCACCTACCTTTTTGTATGTCACGGACAACCTGGGTGCACAGGGTGTTGATTTCCTTGAAACGGTTTTTATCCGGGGCACTGGAGCCGTTTCAATCCGGAGGGAAATATGATTCGTGCTTTGGCGCGGTGCATTGCGGGACCTCCAGCGGGGCTTGCTACCCGGGCTGATAGGGCGCGCCGTAATGCT
This sequence comes from Iris macrosiphon, assembly GCA_036927795.1. Taxonomy (NCBI): domain Eukaryota; kingdom Viridiplantae; phylum Streptophyta; class Magnoliopsida; order Asparagales; family Iridaceae; genus Iris; species Iris macrosiphon. The sequence continues at coordinate 179,637,800 of JAYESA010000002.1, read as the reverse complement.
TGGAATATGTCCTTTATGGCTTGGCCAGTGACTTCATATAGATAAGAGTTGGCTTGCTTTACTTTCGTTGGTTTGTGCATCGTGTAGGCGCGGCCACCTTGCCTCGGCAAGAGTGTGCATTCGAGATGGGAATATATACTTCGGTTGAGGATGGATATTGAGGCGAGACTGATGGTTCGATATGTTATCGTGCAAGCGATGACATTGAGTTAGACGGGTCGGCTATATATAAACTGCTTGTCGTTTGGTTTGAGAATGAATGCTTGCATGCTTAAACTGCTTTACTGCTTTCCTTAACATGTCATCCATATGCCATGAAACAAATCTAGGATTCAACTAGAAAGATCACCATTTAACTGTGTGCATTCACTACTTTACTTAGTGTCGGCTTAGACGAGTGGGTTACCCCGCTCACCAGTACGGTTGTGTACTGACCCACGTTTGTGGGCAATATTTCAGGTACACAGGCGTAGTGGCGCTGCTTGGATATACGGGACAAGATGTATGAACTGTAAGTACCTTTGTGGGCTAGAGAAAGAGCAAGAGTTATTTCATCGTCTCCGTGGCATCGCCTTTGTGGCATTGACTCGGGGCATCTCATTTGGACCCTATCGTGAGCTTCGCTGCGTATACTCTGATGTGTGCTTGGTACACATTTGGCTTCCGCTGTAACTTGGTTGTTTCGTTGATAACTTTCGTGTTTAACAACATCGCCTTGTACGAGCGCAACTCCAGGCTCGTACGGCATCACGTCCCGAATAGAACGATTGTCCTGCGGGAGAGCTGCAACGTGGTGATTTCACGTTCAGCGGGGACTATCGGGCTTGCGGGAGTTTGGGGCGTGACAATACTCTCCCCACCCCATGTAATCTCACGTCACAGTTCCATAATGTCTCAGGTCCAGTCACGCAAGATCAACTAATGCAGTAAGTCAGAATAGTTTCTAAGCAAGTAAACTGTAATGTCATGAATATGTATCCTACACAGAATCACCATGAATATCTCAGGAAGATTCTGTCTCATGAATAGTGTCAAGTGTCCTGGGTATAATGTACTTGATAATGCAAGTACGAGAATATAAATGTCACGATACCCATCTCTAGGTGACGTTACACAACCCCGCGTACGGTGTTGGCACCCGATTATAATCGGACGCTAAGCACGTCACACGGCCCTAGGGTTGAGCAAGTACAACAGTTATAATGTATATATTCAAAGGAATAAATAGCAAAAACTGCAAGTTTGGCAAGGTACACTTGCCTGTGGTTCCGGTTCCAATTGCTGCTCTGACTTCAGCTGGAATTGCAGGCGGTACTCCGGTTGCTGAAATAAACATCACCATCAGATCCAGAAAATATCAATCAGCTAGAAACGCCTGTCCTTGAGTCCAATTTGGAGACAAGGGCAAAAATGGCAATTTCGGATCAAAACGGGGTCCACATGTGGGCCCACTTTGCACCGAAAAATGTGTCTCCAAATTCGCCAAACTTAGTGTCAACAGGTCAGGAACGATGATACGAACCCAACGGAACTTCCAGAATTGGATTCCGATTAGTCGATCACAAAATCGCCCGTCGAGTGGGGCCTATGGGGCCCACGACACGCGATTTCGTCAACGTTCTCAGAATCGAACCAAACTTGGATACAGGACCAGCGTATCGCTACGAGTCCGATGGCGCAAGTTTCGTTTCAATCCGACGTGTGTACACAAAGTTAGGACACGATTCAGAAAAGTCGGATACGGGACGTTGTCCGCGGATACGTACTGATTCCGGTGTGCACGCACATCCGAATCAGCTTCTGCGAAATCCCACACGTCCGTATCGACGGCGCGCACGTATCTGTGAAGACCGCGCGCGACCAAGTCATCCCGTTTGGCGGGGCCTACCCAGTTCCGGGGTGAATCAGGGCGTTGTTTTTCCTGTTTTTGGATCGCGGTTCGCGATCGCCACAGGATGCGATTCCCCGAGCAGGTTGTACGGGCACCGAGGGAGTCATGCAGGCTACGTAACGCAACTGACGGAATCGAAAACGGATAAACGAGCAGGGAGATACGCGTACCTGAACATGGTCCGAAAAACCTAAAAATTCCGTGTCCGACACGTGTCCGCCACAAGAGAACTAGGGTTAGGGTTTAGGGTTTAGGGTTCCGGCGGGTTGCTCGGGGCTGTGGCGGCCGGAGGGAGGCGAAGGCGGCACTGGCGGCTTCGGGGTGGCGTCGCCGGAGGCGGCTGAGTGCCGGGGAGGCGTCGCAGGCGAGAGGCAGCGTGGCTGGGGCGGCTAGCTGCTGCTGCGGCTGGGTCGGGGGATCCTCGGCGGCTGCGGCTGAGGCTGTCGGAGGAGGAAGGAGGAGGAAGACGGTGGGGGCTAGGCGTCGCGGCGCTGGCAGCGGACGGGCACGGCGGCGCTGGCGGGGAGGCGGTCGGAGGGAAGTTCTGGCCGGAGGGGGAGCCGCGGGGGTTGCCGGAGAGGGAAACGGTGGGGGATTATATAGGGGGAGGAGCGAGGCGAGGGGGCCGAGGGAGGCGGCGGCCGGAGCGGGGTCGTGGCGAGGGTGTGGGGCGCGTGGCCGCGGGCGGGGCGGCGGAGGAAGCGGGCAGCCGAGAGACGCGGGCGGCGCGGGGACGGGGGGGGGGGGGGGAGAAGCGGGCGCGGGTCGGACGGGTTCGGTCGGGCGGACCCGACCCGACCCAATAGCCCAACAGGCTGGGCCGAGGGTTTGGGCTTGGGCTGGGCTGGGCTGGGTTGGACTAGGGATTTAAGTAAAATAAATAAATAAATAATAAATAATAATAGTTTTGAGGTGTTTAAAAATAGGTCCGGGGCCCAATAAAATCCAGAAAAATTATCCTAAGTTCAGTTTTTCATTTTACACCAAAAAATATTATTTTTATAATATTTTAATATTGTTTATTATCATTTAAAAATTATTTAATAATTAAAACCCTGTTTTTAATTTCAGAAAAATCCCAGAAAATTGTAAAATTCCAAATTTAAAAATTCTTGAAAAATCAGGGGGTTTACAGTGTCAACAGTAGACCTGCGGGTGGGTGGGTGAGGGTTGGTTCGGTTTTAATGTTTGGGTGAGTGTTTTTTTTTTAATTAGTTTTTTTTTTTTGGGAAAAAAGGGTGGTTTGGTTTAGTTTTATTTAGGTTTATTTCTTTTAAAAAAAATGTTGTAACAATAATTTTTTTAAATAAACTAGAAAAAAAAAATCAAATTTTAACATCCAAAATAAAATATGCTATCATTGAACATCCAAAATTTAAAATTTTTCTACCGTAAGAAAATTACGTCTGCCGGCGAGCATACTTCGAATTGCCATAACAATTTGTTCGAAAATCATTTTTCGTCAAACAATAGATCGATTTGTATCTTTTCGATGAGAAGTAAAACAATTCGTATAGAAAGAATTTTCATCCGAAACAAGATGAACATGTTATAGACAAAAGTATAAAATTTAAAAACTTTAAAGTATCATCACTTTTGACTGAGTGATCGAAACGAGGTCCAGCTTGTGGTAAATGTCCGTAACGAAAAGTACTATGGGATAAACAATTTTACTGTTTGATGGACTTTGAAAATTTTTAGAATTGCAAAAAAACGATGTTTCGATCTCCAAATTTTACTTTCGGTAATTTTATTTTCGGATTTTTTTTCGATATTTCGATATTAACGAGTAAAAATTGGTCTCCGGACCCTCAAACATTATCATATAATATATCAGTGTGAAGATGATTAAAAATGGAACACAAATATTTTTTTTATTACTTTTACTATAAAATTGTCTATTTATAAATAATTTACTAATCGTAATAAGATCGATTTAACTTTCGATTACTGTAGAAACTTTAAGGGTCTGCTTAGCAATTGTGAGAGTAGCAGTTATGAGGTATTTTTAAAGTATCGATTATGAACGGTTATAAGGGATACGATTTTGAGTGATTTTAAGTAGCGGCTTTTAAATCAATCAAATCCATGCTTGGTAACAAGCTGTTATGAAATTTTTTTTTTACAAGAATAAAGAAAATAAAATAATTTGATGTTTTCATAAACAATCGAAGAATTTCATAAATAGAATAATAAAACCCCTCAAAACCAACACACACAAAAAATCGAACCCAGCTATCACAAAAAAGAAAAAAAAAGAAAAAAAAACCAACAGAAAAAAAATAAAAAAAATCCATAGTCAAATTTTCGCCAATAGTTGGCGAAACTGAGTTGACAAAAGTGTTAAAAAAAAAATAGTTTTCATATGTTCGCCATCTTTGATGATCAAAGCTTTCGTAACTTGATTTTTTTTCCTGAAATACTATCGTTTTAGGTAATTTATTTAAAGTAAATTTTCTGTACAACAAGTTTTCTGTTAAACCAAGGGGAGTCAAGACTACTACCAAGAGCAGAGGCGGGAGCCCACTCCAATTTTTATCATTTTTTTATTTTCTTGAATCAATCCACCCAACAACTAGTCTATCACCCCCATCTCGAACTTCTGGTTCCGCTTTTAAGAGTAAAGTGGGGTAAACTTCAAAAAGTAATGTAAAATGTAGAAATCCTAAAGAAGATTAATGGATTTCTGATGTAGACAACCACCCTCTGCCACCCATGGCTTTGCCATTGTTCAAATCCAAGCTCATTGTGGGTGTAGCGTCGGCGAACAAGGGCATAATCAAGATGGGGCCATAACTCTCATCAAGAGAAGAAGTAGAAACATTTCTTCTCATCTATGTTCCAAAATGCAAACAGTAACAAAGTATATCCAAGATTACAAAGCACATGAACACAAGTCTTCAACAAATCTTGTTTTGAGCTACCTGGAAGGAATGTCAAGTATTTTGTACCATATCCGACACTAATAAATACAAACAGTAACAAAGTATATCCAAGATTACAAATTACATGAACAAAAGTCTCCAACCAATCTTGTTTTGAGTTACCTGAAATGTCAAGTATTTGTACCATATCCGACACTAATAGAGATCTCGTGAATACAATTGCGGATAATGAGAATATGAAATACTGAAAAAACTGTGTTTTCCAAACGGATGTAAAATGGAGTTTTCATGGCAAAATTAAGCTATCATTAAATCCCAAACTCAAATCTTATACACCGTTTTTCAACAATGAGAAATGTATTTCATGATCATAACCTACATTCACAACAATATTTCTGGTCATGTTCTGGTTACACTCTAGGCCCGAAAAGAAGAAGATTATTCATGGCTTCATGATATCTGTACATCATGTTATATGTAGGACAGGTCTTCTTACTAAAAGTTATCGTAATACCTGTGTCTGACAACTGACACTCATTGGACATGCGAACTTGTTAAAAATATGCGTAAGGTTAAGAACGTATATTATGTCCCAATGTATCAAATACTAAATATTTCAAACAAAGCTAGGGATAGACCCCAAAGTTCAGCTAGCTATGATGAAAGATGTAGTATAGTTTCTAAATGCAGAGATGTTTGTTTCCAGTTTCTCTTCTCCTGTTGAAGTTGAAGAAGAGCAGTTGAACCTTCTAGTCCAGAGCATAGTTTAAAGTATCGGCCGATACCGATCCGATACGGCCGATACCGATACAGTTTGGCATGTCCCGATCCGATACCGACCGATACCCGATACTGACCGATACCGACATTATAGGTCTCTTTTCCAGTCAATTCGGCAAAAAAAATTAAATTAAAAAGACCAATTAGAAATGATGTAAAAGCATAGTAAGGTTGTAAAAACATATAAAATAGAAAAACTTATCTATCGCATATAAATCAATCGACAAGGATGACTACTATTTCATTCAATATCAAAAATACTAAGAAACAATACTGAAAATACTTTAAATTATGCATAAATGTATAAAATATATTCTCTAAAATGTTAATAATTTACTAATAGTTGTTTGCTTTCCGATACCAAAAAATCCGATACTCCGATCCGAAACTGCCGATACTACCGATACCGCCGATCCCGATACTCATAGGAATAGTCCGATACCGATTCCGATACCGATACTTTGAACGTTGGTCCAGAGTTTTGTTAGCTAGGAAAGTGTCCGGGAGGCAAGGATTCAAGAGAATTAAGGTT
>JAYESA010000002.1:179581712-179626712 GCA_036927795.1 Iris macrosiphon | reverse complement strand
ACTACTGAGTCCACTTGAGAATTCTGACGGCTCTCTTCACAGCTTCCAGTGTTCAACAACACGCATATTGCTCGTGAACTGACTCAGCATCCCTACAATGAGAGCTATATCAGGCCTGGTGGTACTCGCAGCTTGAATCATGCACCTGATGATGCTAGAGTACACCAATTGTCTGATGCTTTCCCTTGGATTAAGCTTTTTCATCTTCATGTTATACCCGAGGAGTATCGACCCTGATGCCCAAAGTGTGTGACCAATTATCTTCTGCAGAGAGCTTGTGCCTGAGCAAGCCCACCTGGCATCCGGATTGACTTATATCCTTTGTATGACCTCCACAATCCCATATCCTAAATCTGGACAATAGGACATCTTTGTTCTAGTGATACTTCTATATCCACAGCTGGGATTTAGCAAGTCGTCCACATAAATATAAAAGATGACTCTTTTCTTATCAGCGAACTTTGCGTACACACACTAGTCTGTCTCCCTGATCGTGCGACAACTTTGACTAGATGACTTGTCAAACTTCTGCTGCCACATCCTGGGATTTGCTTCAGGCCGTTTTGAGATATCTCCAACCCACATACTATCTTCAAACCTGAATGACAATAATTCTATCTGTTGTTCGTAAATCTCTCATGACTATCTTTCTTCATCTGATAAATAATCAGTTTATGAATAGCATCTACGACAATCATCATCCTGATATATGACACCCTCAATGAGGTATCTAAGAACTCAATCCTTGTTATATGAGAAAACCCTAGACTACAAGCCTATTCTTGAACTCAACTGTTCTGGCTGGTTCTATTTTCTTCTACTGAAGATATATAAGCATGTAAAATGTTTAGCTCCTTCACGCAGATTGATCAACATTCAAGTATTGGTATGGAGACAATCTCTACATGGACTGCCTCCTCTTAACAGACTAATTCTTTGGTCTTTATCGCCTCATAATTGGTAAGTGTCATGACCTCAATATGATAGGTGATAAGATCATCTTTGGTCCTTTGACCTCCTGACTCTTCTAGCTGACTGCTCTACGATTTATGGTTCAAATATTGTCTCTTAAAAGACAACTCCTTCCTGGACTATATCTTCTTTTTCATAAGTGCCAACAACTCTGGCTGATATGGTCCTCCGAAAATCTCCCCCAATCGAACGATATTTATGTGGATCTGACTTTGAATCAGAGTCACATCAGAAGTGACGAACGGTACTAAGGACATGACCGTAAGTGCAACCTTCTCCTACAGACTATCTGGAAGGCCATTTGTACAACAATATAGAAATTATTATTACTATCAACTGCAGGTCCTTCCTATCTGTACCTTTAATGGACTGGGAGAGTACGAAAATGTCGTTCCGTAGTCAATTTTATGTTCTAAGCTGAACGATGTGAATCCAAAGAATGATGCATGTTCCATAGTCAATTATATGTTCTAAGCTGAACGATGCGAATCCAAAGAACAATGCTCTTCGTATAGAAAACTTTTGAGTCTATTGAGTTGTGGACCAATATGTTGCTCAGCTCTAAACTTGAAGTCCCTGAGGTTCTCGAATGCTTCATCCTTTGATTATGAGAAGATACACAAACGCGTTTCCCAAGAAATCGTCAAAGAAAGAAGTGATAGACTTTACCTCGGCCCTTTTTTAGAGAATAGAAGTCACAGATATCTGAGCGCAACAGCTCCATATGATATGTACTTATAGTCATCCGTCTAAACGGCTTCCTGACTACCTATGTCTGAACATAGACATCACATCTCTCCACCTCCTTACCCCTATATTTTTAAGATATCCCTGAACTTAGACATCTTGGTTGAAAAAGATATATCTTAGTCAGATGCGTCACAACTCAATAAGAGCAATCTTCTCCTCAAGCCGGAAGTCTATAATCATCATCCTGCTTCCTAGATCTTCTGCTTGACACTTGTTCGCCATAGAGACCTCCTTCTTAGATAGTTCTCTTCCTTGGTGAATAACTCTTTCACAGAGCATACATGGCCGAATGCACCAGTGTCTACCCACCAGTCAGTAACCACGCTTGATAACTCAACCTACGCAATCATAGCAACCAAGTTAAGAAATCAAAGGAACCAAGTTTTAGCTATACCTTGCTATATTGGTTCGAATTGGTTTTGCTTTCAAGCTCCAATTCCAGCCATGCGTCAAGTCCTGCCAGAGCAGTGACCTTCATGCGCAAAGCCTCTGTGCGTCCTGCATGCGCATAAGCCTCCATGCATCCTGTGTGCGCATAGGCCTCTATGCATCATGCATGCGCCTAAGCCTCCATTCATTCTGCATGCGCGTAAGCCTTCATGCGTCCTAAAACTGCCATGTGGCAAGAGTCTTGCCAACCGCCAAGAACTGTCTTGCGCTAAGTCTTGTTATACGCAAACTCTGAAGTCATTGGTCATATTATAATCTTCCTTCTAACTGGAATATGCATTATTCAAACGCTAACTCCTCCATCCTGGGAAATGGTAGGTTCCTATAACCCACGTTCAATATTTGACAAAGACCTCCTTCCCTCATCTAAATGTTCGAAGTGTATTCCGTCAATCTTATCAAGTTTGTAAAAACTTGTTGCCGAGAAGATTTGATCGGATGTTCTATATCTTTCTTTGGATCTTACTTTGAGATTGTTAGTCCTGAGACAGATCAAAGATGGTAGAACACGGGCTATAGCAGAGCTGCTAGCGAGACCCGAAGGTCCGCTCTCTACTGGAACCCAAGTTGTCGTCGAGATCAGATATTCACACAAGAGTTCCTTATCTAATATTTTTTGATTCCAACGAAGCACGAACCAAGAACAGGTTACAAACTGGCTCCGAAGAAAATAAAGATTACAACAAGCAACAAAAAAATATTTTTCTCTTTACGTTCGCAGACGCTACAATGAGAAAGAACAAAGCAAAGAAAAAAACTGAAGAGAAGCTCCTTGTTGGGGTGGTCAAAACCACCGTTGATCAAAATAATATTTGTACAGACGATCTGCCCCCAGGAACCAGCAAGTTCACAAAAGAACTTCTAGAATGCTCAAAGTCACCTTCGAAAATACTCGAAAATACCATGTGAGGGGGGACACTATGGGCCGCATATGATCTGGTGTTCTCGGTTGTTCCATCTATTTCTCTCTCCTCAAATAAAAGAGGAGGTTCTCTATATAAAGAAGAAAATAACACATATGCAGCTTGGAGACAAAATCTCCCAAATTCGGGTGTAAGAGTCGTCGACGCCGCAAGTCATGCTGCACTGCACGAGACAGACAGCCCCGCTAAACGCTGAAAGTATCTGCTCGTGCCGTCTGACATATTGTACTGCACGAGGCAGACAGCGCCACCAAACGCTGAAAGCAGGCCATGTCCCCTCCACGTCAGACTCTCCATATAGCACCTTGCCTCATATCGACCAGGCTGTAAGGCCCTGGCCGCATGAGCACCAGGAAGCATGCGCTCCTGGCCACATGGGCACTGTATTGCTTGGGCACTGAGCCGCATAGTGCCAGGCCGCATGCGCCACGAAGCATGCGCCCGAGCTAGAAACTTGCGCAAGTGCTAAGTGCAAAGTACACCAACAAAGTGCCACTTTGCGCCCTTGAGCATGAGCACGAGTCCGAGTCCGAGTCTGAGTCGTTTATCTCCTAAGAAAAACTTTCCAAAGGTGGTGACAAAACAAAGATTGTCATAATGGAGTTCACACTTAATCCCTCTAGAAAAAGTTCAACCCACATGGGCCTCCACCCCATATGCATATATATACCAATACTAAGCATAGCTATATATTGAGATATACACATTGGTGGTTTTCCAATGTGGAACTAAAACTCCCAAAGCCAAGTGAAAAATACCAACAACAAATGCTCTGGAGAAGAAGTAGATGTGCCTTCTAAACTAAAACTACACACGATTAATCTTCATCTGGATTGAAAATGTCTCCTATAAAAGTTCAACTTTGGAAGTCTACATCCAAACTAAAACTGCACACGATTAAGAAAAAACTAGAAAGATAACAATGATAGAGTGCACATAACTTATTGAACGTGTTGGATTTATTGAGCGAGCGAGCGAGAACCCTCCCCACCAGTGCATTCAATGTACTAATAATCCACCAGATTATGTGCACGATGCAGGAGAACCTCGTTCAGTACGGAGTATCCTCTCATGCGCGCTAGGGCATGGAGTTCGCTCTAGAGCCTTGGAGCGTTGCATCCGGAGCTGAAGCACATATACAGGACATAATGTTGGAATATCGCCTATGTATCATTCGTTGTTATAAGCCACTTGGCACGCCTTTATTGTTTTGAGAGAGAGCTTGAGCGACTTATAATCTCGGCCTAGCGCCGCTTATAATACTTATTCTAAATCAATAAAGAGATAGTTTTTGTATCATACTTGTGTTCATTCTATGCTTTCGGTATATCAACCTTGAGAACTTGTTATCTCATAGCCCGTTCTATGATCAGTCTTGCGCGGGCGTAACTTAGGCTCGCGTGACATCACGCCCATGCTAGGACGACCGGCCCTGTGGGGCCTGTAGTGCCCCGCTCCGCGTAGGTACTATGTACAAGTGATATCGCCTTGCTTGCTCGAACGGAAGTCTTCTCGGAGAGTTCCCGATCGATTAATCAATGTGAGTGGGCAGAACTGCATTCTCTGATTCTTGTATGACTTAATAATGAATCTGAGTTTTTGAATGCTTGTTGCTAAAGAAGATTGTTTCATAAGAAGAATGATAGAACCGACTCAGTATGCTAATAAGAGAACTCATATAGCTTGTCATTGAAATAAATCCGTTTGCCTGCTTGTAATCACCCTGATTTTTCTTAAATTTTATAAAACAATTTTTCCCAATTTTTCTGTAATTTTCGGGAATTAAAACTAAGGTATTTTGTGATTAAATAAATTTTAATTACTGTTAATTAATATTAAATTATTATGGAAATAATAATTTATGGTGTAAAATTGAAAACTGGGCATAGGGTAATTTTCTGTGAATTTATTTGACTCCGGAAGCATTTTAGAGCCCTAGAAACCAATGTGCATTTAAACCGAATTAAACCTGTGCCAAACACCAGTATCCCCATGCGAGCCCAAGGCCCAACCCAGGAGGATATTGACCAAAGTCAAACTTGTCTAGGTCAAATTCTACCTGTATAAATAATCCCTTCCCATATTTTTCCCCACATCAAAAAAAAAAAAAAAAAAACCCAAACCCTATTTCTAGCCGACCTCCCCAAATTTCCTATTATTCATCCCCTTCCCTTTTCCTGTGTATCCCCCTCTCCAGTTATCCTCTCCGGCCAACCGACCGGAGATTCCGTCGTTCTCCGGCCTGCACCCCCTCCATTGACGGCAGCCTGACGAGCCGCAACTACCCCAGTCCTCTTCTCCGCTCCATCGAAGCCCTAATTTCTCCGGCGATGTCGACTGAGCGAGCGCTCGAGCCATGGGAGGAGTTCCACCGCCACGGCCAGGACTTGGCCGACCGCCTTGCCCAGGGGCTCACCGGGCTCATCGTCGAAACCCTAGTCTCCTCATCCTCCGTCGCCGCCGGTAGGGTGTCGGCCATTTTCGAAGTCGGCACCAGGATCGGCCGGGCTGGGGCTTAGTTCGACGCGGGCTTAAACTGAACGCTCCAGCAGTTCTTCCGACAGCTCCCGCCGCCGTTTCGGTCGGAGTATCCTCCGCTCATGGCAGGTACGGTGACCAGGATGAGGAGGGACGGCGATGCCTTCGATTTCGGCATCGCGGCGATTGGGAACCATAAGGTGTTGAGGAAGGAGAGGTCGCAGGAGGCTGACGATGAGGAGGAAATCGACTTCGATTCGACGTGTTCGGCCGTTTCGGGAGGGCACGGGGTAGCATCGATATTACATCGACATATAATAGCAGGAGCCAGGACATTGAAAGTTCTTTAGTTGCAAGGGGAGACCTTTGGATAATAGAGACACCAAGTGGTGGTTCAACTTCTGGCAACCAGAATGCACCTCTTTACCTTGTCCAACTTGGAACTGTACTTTTGTTCATGACTCGACATTACTTTTGCCAGTTCATTTGTCCAAGCAACACTTACTTTGGTATGGTTATGATCGCAAGAAGGGGATGCCTTCACTCTGTCCAGCTTTATGGTCAAAACACAGGAGGTGGCTATTAATGTCAATGATCTGTCTTAATCCAGTTACTTGTTCATTTGTGGATTTGTAGTTCCCGAGTGGTCAGCTAACATATGTGGATGGTTAGGGGTTGACGACAAGTGCTTTCCTTCCTGTTTGTGGTGGCTTGCTCCAAACTCAAGGTCGATATCCAGAAGAAACCAAAATTAGCTTCTCGTGCAAGAATAGAAGAGGTACACACATTACGCCAATGAGGCAATGGCCTGATAAATCTTTTTCACTTGGACTTGCACATCCTATAGCTTGGAAGAGAACTGGTCTCATGGTGCGACCAAGCGTCCAATTCAGCTTTTGGAGCTGGACTTCTTCCCCGCAGCGGCGGAGCAGCTCCCATCCGGCCGCTGCCGACCGACCGGCCTGTGCAGCCCTGGTCCCCGACCCTCGGTGCAGCAACCCCTGTGCACTCCGGCTGTGCATCCCCGCTCCTCCCCATCCGATTTCATCATCACCACCACCCGAGCGCCATCCCTAGGCCGAGCCGCCCTCCGCCGACTAGCCGACCTCGCAGTGACCGGACACAGCAACTCGATACGGACACGAAACAGTACACAGACACGTGAAACTCAGATTCACTGAGCCCTGTTCAGCTTTTGGAGTAGTACCTACAGGATCCGCTGATACCGGGACGACTGTTGAAATTCAACCATCAGGCAAGTGTACCTTGCCAAACTCTACAGTATTGTTATATATATTCCTTGCTTTATTATAGTGCGGTGCATGCTCAACCTAGGACCGTGTGACGTACTTAGCGTCCGATTATCAGTCGGGTGCCGACACTGTGCGCAGTATTGGGTACGGTCATCTAGAGATGGACATTCGTGACACTTTATTCTCGTACTTGTCTTATCAAGTACCATATGACCCAGGACACTATTCATGAGACAAGATTTTCCCGAGATATTCGTGGTGATTCTGTATATGATACAGGACATGGACATTATACTCTTAGATACTTTATGACTTGTTGCATTGGCTATGATCGCGCTTGACATGGGCATGAGACGTTATGGTCATGATATGCGTGGTTACATTGGGTGGGGAGAGACACACAGGCTACAGGCTGTTTCATAAATCTATCTACTACTATTGTGAGGCCTCAGACTCTCGTAGCAGAGCTAGGCACATTACGTGTTTACTACCGCTACCGGCTCCCCGACACAGAGCTTGTAGTGGCTTCAGCCTGAGCACTAGTGATGCTCTCACTTGCATTTCACTTAGATGGTTACATATTTACTCCATCGTTTCATTTAGTTATTTATTTGCTGCACTGCTTATTTATTTATTGGCATGAGCTTTCTTGTACCTTGCTATGTCCCCTGAGGACCTGGATCCGGATTTTGTCCCCAGATTTTGCAGACGTGGTTTATCCCGAGGTTTACGGGACCGGAGCAGGAGCTGATCCAGGAGCTGTACCACCATCCGAGGACGAGGTCTTAGCTGAAGACTTCTCTTGAGCATCCATGTTCATGCTCAGCTTTCATCTATTTATTTCAGTCATTTACTTTCTGGTCTGTTGAACCATTTTACTAGATATTTATCGGGTTGTTCCCCGAAGTACTTTGTGAGACTTGCTGATGATTTACATTCCTTATTTATTCTGTGGATCATATTTTATATCTTGTGTGGATGAGATTAGTTGTGCCTTGATTGTCGTAGACTTGTTTTACAGCTTAAGTATGCCCTGATGGATCCATTATATTGAGTTGGTCCATCGGTGCGTACTGCTGGCCATTGACACGCGTCTAGTCCCACGGTATTTTGGGACTGGGGCGTGACATGGTTTTTGTGGTGGCCCATGCAGGTCTACGACTAAATAGTTCGGTTTCAACTTAGGGACCGGACCAGCCTGCACCTAGGACTAGAATATAGGATCTCATCCACAATTAACTATGATTCATCTTCCTCCTATATGTTCTATTTTGAACAATTGCATCCTGCTTGATTCCTGTACTCCCCTAATAGTTCTTTAAGTATAGCCTTTTCCTAGAATATAGAAGTTCCTGTTGATAGATGATAATTAGAGTAGCACCTATTTAGAATACAACGAGATATAGACACACCTCTAAGTTTAGAATATCTAGTGAACCTAGAATTGCTTATCTTTAGATTGGCATACCATTACCCTTGATGTATTAAGAAGACTTGAGAGTAGTATAGACACTACTAGAATTAGTTAGAAGGTTACCATAATGTTTGCCCCTAGCATTGAGGAACCCATAGAAAACCAAAACTTAACATTAGGACTGAGCCTAACCTTCATAGTTAGATGATATTGGAACTATAAAACTTATATCATTGTCTTGTTATTAGTAGACAGTACCTAGGAAGCCTAGAGGAATGTAATCAACACTTCACCCTTGATCATACCCCGAACATGGCAACTAGCATACCACCCCCTTAGAGAACCATGATGCCATCTAGAGCCCTCTATCTTTATTTTATAGATTGTTTCCCTGCGACCATAGCGCTCGCTATTTTGCGACGGCTAATTACGTTTCTTCTCTTCATCTTTCAACTCGTGCCATCTGACACTTCGGATAGTAGGCCAAGTAAATTTATTCTTTGTTAAGGGCTCATAGTTTGCTAGGCTTATAGTTGTAGCCTTGAGTGTGAAATCTTTATGCTTGGTAGTTAGAACTTGATAAGTTTAAGTTATTTTGTAGATTGTGACCAATGATTAACCCTTAATTTTTAATCATGTAATTTGTACCCTCACCCCGATACAAGTTAGACCCTTCCTCCTTAACGGCTAGTAACTCTTCTATCCCTACGATTGACACATGTTCTAAGAGTACTATGATTAAGACTTAAGGTGACCCTTACCTATATAATGCAATAGGAGACCCTAATCAATACCAAGATTTTTTCCTCATATACCCTAATAAAGAGTTTCTATTTTATTTGCATGTGCAAGGTTATTTGTAGGATCCTCTTAAGACTGTCACCGTATTAGTTTAAATTCTTATAAGTTGGGTAGTATACCTCACCACCTAGTATCATATAGCCCTTGTGATCCATTGATGAAGTGTAACTGAATGACATTAATTGTATGTTAACCTAAGATGATAGTGTTTATTCAGACTATAGAACATAGAGGCTCACACCCCTACTTTGCCGACCATTGACTTAGACAAGGAATTAATATGATAACTGTAGAGATTGTAGAATCTTTTGCTATTGTTGCTTATGTTGTTTTGTTTTGCAACTTGAATTATTTGTAACTTCTCTCATCATAATCCAGCGTTATATTTTCTGTGCTACCTCGAATTATGCTGCTATTATAGCCTAGTTTTTGCAAGCTTATTCTTTATCAAGCTTGTTCATGACATATGTATTAGTGGGCGCCCACAATAATACATTTCAGAATCAGTGTATGAAGGTCTAGCTAACCTTAGTGCGCTCGATTCGCCTTTCGTAACGCTACTTTACGTGGATTGAGATATGTAGTGATTAGTAGACGAATATACTTGCCCTAGGCATGTCTGCCATATCGTATCAGTTACATAACTGTACTAATACGAGCAGGCAAACAAAGGATTACCAAAATAGGATTTCAATCCACAACTGCCTTGACAATTCCCAATTGAATTCTTTAAACGCCTTGATCCCAATACTTCTATTCTATTACGCTGCCCTTGAACTCTTTATTATTGGTCTCCGTCTTCCCTTATTTCGGAAAGACGAAACCTCGTGCTTGGTATAAATTGATACACAGAGAATACTAGATATACCCCATAGGCCGATCACATACTTGAGGATTATTCTTTCGTAATTAAGGACATATCATATGTGATATGATCGACGTTGAAGTTTTGAGGAGTGAATGACATGAGTAAATAAAGTAAGGGATATTTTCTTAAGGTATATAGCCTTAGGTGATAGATGGATAAATTCCAAGTTGGATAGCAGTGTATTGTCAACTCGAGGGAAATTTCTTTTAGATTATGATCGAGTAAGGTTAGTGTGGGAGAGGTTCAAGCCATTTTAAATTTTGAGAATTTTAGAAGAATGACTAAGATGATGAGGATCAATGAATTTTAAAATCTTGATATTGAGGACCCAATATTTATACCTTAGGTACATGATTTAAATTTTGAATAATGAAGATAAAATCATCAATTTGAATTTAGAGGATAAATATAGAAATTCAAACTTGAACATTGGTGGACTGCATTAAATTTGGTGATTTGAGTTAAGAATTAAATTTTTGGTTGGACGACCTATTTGAAATAATGAGAATGTGAATGGAATTTAAAGGGTTGAAGCATACAAAATTTTATAAGTAAAAATGGGAATAATATTGGACTCAAACTACTTCTAAAGGAGATTATGATAGTTAGAGATCGTTAGGTAAAAGTTATATGCGTATGTGAATCTTGAAGATGTTATATGTATTTAATTTAAAATTTTCTGTGGGTAGTTTAAAAAAAAGCGAGAAGAGAACCATAGGTTGAATTTTGATTGGAACAGTGGTCAGCTTAACCTTGAAGTGATTGCAATGGATATGATTAGGATTTTAATTATCGCAAGAAGATTGCGATTGACTTGCCTTATGTACATGAAGGATTAACAGATTATGCCTTAATTTAATTTTGAGGACTACATTGTTTTAAGTTGGCTTGATTGTGAAATCCCCTCACTTAAGAATTAGACCTACTTGGCTTAGATAGTGAGACTGAGGCTAGCTCGAATCCACTTAGAAATAGAACACGACATTTTATTTAGTATTACAACATGGTATCACTTGGCGCCCCTTACCATTGCTTCGATAATTAGAGCACTTCCCTAGTCACTGCCTTCCTACAAATTCTACACCCTTGTCCTAGACATGCCCATCCTCCATTTCCATCTTGGTGCAACGTTTCAGTGGTTGGGCATTTTTATGCAAAAGAGCAATTAGGTGTCCACATCATTGACAGGACACATGAAGAAACCGATTTTTCGCCCATGGAGATTTTTCCCATGATTTTCGGAATATGCAACGTGCAACATCGCCCACTTCGTTAAACCTAGCCTTGCAATTTAACCAATGCAAATCTTATACCATCCTTGACTTCTACCATGACTTAATTTTAATTTCGAGGACGAAATTTTTATAAGTTGGGTAGATTGTAATCACCCTGATTTTTTTTAAATTTTATAAAACGATTTTTCCCAATTTTTCTGTAATTTTCGGGAATTAAAACTAAGGTATTTTGTGATTAAATAAATTTTAATTACTGTTAATTAATATTAAATTATTATGGAAATAATAATTTATGGTGTAAAATTGAAAACTGGGCATAGGGTAATTTTCTGTGAATTTATTTGACTCCGGAAGCATTTTAGAGCCCTAGAAACCAATGTGCATTTAAACCGAATTAAACCTGTGCCAAACACCAGTATCCCCATGCGAGCCCAAGGCCCAACCCAGGAGGATATTGACCAAAGTCAAACTTGTCTAGGTCAAATTCTACCTGTATAAATAATCCCTTCCCATATTTTTCCCCACATCAAAAAAAAAAAAAAAAACCCAAACCCTATTTCTAGCCGACCTCCCCAAATTTCCTATTATTCATCCCCTTCCCTTTTCCTGTGTATCCCCCTCTCCAGTTATCCTCTCCGGCCAACCGACCGGAGATTCCGTCGTTCTCCGGCCTGCACCCCCTCCATTGACGGCAGCCTGACGAGCCGCAACTACCCCAGTCCTCTTCTCCGCTCCATCGAAGCCCTAATTTCTCCGGCGATGTCGACTGAGCGAGCGCTCGAGCCATGGGAGGAGTTCCACCGCCACGGCCAGGACTTGGCCGACCGCCTTGCCCAGGGGCTCACCGGGCTCATCGCCGAAACCCTAGTCTCCTCATCCTCCGTCGCCGCCGGTAGGGTGTCGGCCATTTTCGACGTCGGCACCAGGATCGGCCGGGCTGGGGCTTAGTTCGACGCGGGCTTAAACTGAACGCTCCAGCAGTTCTTCCGACAGCTCCCGCCGCCGTTTCGGTCGGAGTATCCTCCGCTCATGGCAGGTACGGTGACCAGGATGAGGAGGGACGGCGATGCCTTCGATTTCGGCATCGCGGCGATTGGGAACCATAAGGTGTTGAGGAAGGAGAGGTCGCAGGAGGCTGACGATGAGGAGGAAATCGACTTCGATTCGACGTGTTCGGCCGTTTCGGGAGGGCACGGGGTAGCATCGATATTACATCGACATATAATAGCAGGAGCCAGGACATTGAAAGTTCTTTAGTTGCAAGGGGAGACCTTTGGATAATAGAGACACCAAGTGGTGGTTCAACTTCTGGCAACCAGAATGCACCTCTTTACCTTGTCCAACTTGGAACTGTACTTTTGTTCATGACTCGACATTACTTTTGCCAGTTCATTTGTCCAAGCAACACTTACTTTGGTATGGTTATGATCGCAAGAAGGGGATGCCTTCACTCTGTCCAGCTATATGGTCAAAACACAGGAGGTGGCTATTAATGTCAATGATCTGTCTTAATCCAGTTACTTGTTCATTTGTGGATTTGTAGTTCCCGAGTGGTCAGCTAACATATGTGGATGGTTAGGGGTTGACGACAAGTGCTTTCCTTCCTGTTTGTGGTGGCTTGCTCCAAACTCAAGGTCGATATCCAGAAGAAACCAAAATTAGCTTCTCGTGCAAGAATAGAAGAGGTACACACATTACGCCAATGAGGCAATGGCCTGATAAATCTTTTTCACTTGGACTTGCACATCCTATAGCTTGGAAGAGAACTGGTCTCATGGTGCGACCAAGCGTCCAATTCAGCTTTTGGAGCTGGACTTCTTCCCCGCAGCGGCGGAGCAGCTCCCATCCGGCCGCTGTCGACCGACCGGCCTGTGCAGCCCTGGTCCCCGACCCTCGGTGCAGCAACCCCTGTGCACTCCGGCTGTGCATCCCCGCTCCTCCCCATCCGATTTCATCATCACCACCACCCGAGCGCCATCCCTAGGCCGAGCCGCCCTCCGCCGACTAGCCGACCTCGCAGTGACCGGACACAGCAACTCGATACGGACACGAAACAGTACACAGACACGTGAAACTCAGATTCACTGAGCCCTGTTCAGCTTTTGGAGTAGTACCTACAGGATCCACTGATACCGGGACGACTGTTGAAATTCAACCATCAGGCAAGTGTACCTTGCCAAACTCTACAGTATTGTTATATATATTCCTTGCTTTATTATAGTGCGGTGCATGCTCAACCTAGGACCGTGTGACGTACTTAGCGTCCGATTATCAGTCGGGTGCCGACACTGTGCGCAGTGTTGGGTACGGTCATCTAGAGATGGACATTCGTGACACTTTATTCTCGTACTTGTCTTATCAAGTACCATATGACCCAGGACACTTGACACTATTCATGAGACAGGATTTTCCCGAGATATTCGTGGTGATTCTGTATAGGATACAGGACATGGACATTATACTCTTAGATACTTTATGACTTGTTGCATTAGCTATGATCGCGCTTGACATGGGCATGAGACGTTATGGTCATGATATGCGTGGTTACATTGGGTGGGGAGAGACACACAGGCTACAGGCTGTTTCATAAATCTATCTACTACTATTGTGAGGCCTCAGACTCTCGTAGCAGAGCTAGGCACATTACGTGTTTACTACCGCTACCGGCTCCCCGACACAGAGCTTGTAGTGGCTTCAGCCTGAGCACTAGTGATGCTCTCACTTGCATTTTACTTAGATGGTTACATATTTACTCCATCGTTTCATTTAGTTATTTATTTGCTGCACTGCTTATTTATTTATTGGCATGAGCTTTCTTGTACCTTGCTATGTCCCCTGAGGACCTGGATCCGGATTTTGTCCCCAGATTTTGCAGACGTGGTTTATCCCGAGGTTTACGGGACCGGAGCAGGAGCTGATCCAGGAGCTGTACCACCATCCGAGGACGAGGTCTTAGCTGAAGACTTCTCTTGAGCATCCATGTTCATGCTCAGCTTTCATCTATTTATTTCAGTCATTTACTTTCTGGTCTGTTGAACCATTTTACTAGATATTTATCGGGTTGTTCCCCGAAGTACTTTGTGAGACTTGCTGATGATTTACATTCCTTATTTATTCTGTGGATCATATTTTATATCTTGTGTGGATGAGATTAGTTGTGCCTTGATTGTCGTAGACTTGTTTTACAGCTTAAGTATGCCCTGATGGATCCATTATATTGAGTTGGTCCATCGGTGCGTACTGCTGGCCATTGACACGCGTCTAGTCCCACGGTATTTTGGGACTGGGGCGTGACACTGCTTGCCTAACTAGAGAACTGAAAATGCTTGTCTGAAATGAGATAAAACCTTGCCATGCTAATAACAAGAGTAAAAAGGATTGCTTGTACTTATTCTTGATATCGTATGATAGACTGGAACACTTAAATGCTTGTCCTACAAGAGATAGAATATGCATGCTAGAGTTATAAGAACTATTCTTGCTTGTTACTTGTTTAATGAGTTAGCTTTGCTTGAACATGCTTCATTGATTGCTTGTCATGAGATGGAACTTGGTGAATGGCATGAACTTGTGATCTAGACTAATAGTCCACCCTGAGGCTTCAAAACCTTACTTACGGGGGGTGTGGCTATTAGGCAATGTGTATTGAGAGTGTGAGCTTCGGCTATCTGGACTTGATAGATATGTTTGCTTGCTTGTTCTGGATTATGTGCATAATCTTGTATTGATAGGAGCTTGCATTCTCGCATTTGGTCAGGATAACTTGTGCACAAGGTCATCTCTCGGGCGTTCCTGGGGCACTTGGATCGTTCGACCTAGGAGAGATCTAGATCTAGATACCTGAGGCTTGAACGTCCTTCTGGTAGACCCGTCTATTAGTGAGATGGGCTTGTACGTCCCAACTGCTAATCCCGTTGAGGGGACCATCATGTAGTTAGGGCGCATGCTAGGCTAGCCTTCTTGCATACCTAACTGTTTGATGCAGGGATGAACAGGAAAACTAGAGAATTGTATACTTTATGTTATGCAAATTGTTGCTAACTTGTGTGTCTGCTGCAGGGATAACCGTTCGGCCGTGGGTAAGAAATGTTATGAGTTTATCTATAGCCTGCTTGATCATTCAGTTTGCATCGTGAGTTATCTGATAGTGCATTATGCATTCGCATCGGTTGGACAATGGCTATTAGTGCAGAGCTGAACCTTGGTCACAGCTGCTAATAGTACCAGTATGTGAGTCATAGGATAGCTAGATTTCCGCTGCCAATCCTGAGTTTCTCGGGGACCGAAATCATATAGATGTGTTGCCTTAATTGCTTGAGTGAATGATAGTCCACTTGATATGCTTGCCTCGATTTGAGATTTGCCCCAGGAGTTAGTTTGGATGCACAATACATGCTGCACACTGCACGATGAACACGATTCCTTATAGTTGCTTGAATGCTTGAGTATCGAATATACAAACTGGTTTCCAACATGTGTTTCAAAAGATGTAATCTGACTAGTTCTGAGCTGCATGAAATGAACTTAGGTAAAAGTAGCAAGATCACTAGTAATGCAATATTTTCCCACATGATTACTTAGTGTGGGTTTCAGGGGGTGTAGCTTCTGTTCAGTTATTTTATCTCACCAGTACTTGTATAAAGTGCTGACCCACCAACAGTTTGCTTGTTCTCAGGTGCTTGTTCGTCCGAGGAAGCGATAGTCGTGCCTCATCCCAAGGAATCGGAAATCTGGAGTCGATGCCTTGAGCCGCATCGAGTTTGTGCCTGCTTTGAGTTGCTTTTGTATAGAGGGACATGATATATGGAATGGTGTTATTGTAATCGAGAGAAAGAGTGCTTGAGCGATTGTAACCTCGGTCATGTGCCGCTTGTAACACCTTTGATTATCAATAAAAGAGATTGTTTATCATGTGCCACTGTGTTCTTTACTTTTCTGCAATATGTGTGCCGCTGCTTCAGTATTGAATAGCTTACTCGCCCTTGTATCAAAGCTTTGGCCTTGTGCAAGCGCACTTCAGCCTTGCACGGCATCACGTCCCGATGAGAACGATGGTCCTGTGGGAGAGCTGCAACGTGGTGATTCACGTTAAGCAGGGACTATTGAGCTTGCGGGAGATTGGGGCGTGACAGGGCCGGGGCATGACAGATCGGGCCCATATTACTCCTCTGCGGCTTTTTTGTTCAGGCTGCACGTGGCTTCTCTGTGACTTGGTTGTTCAGACCGCATATAGTATATTATGCAGCTTCTAGATCTTTGGTTGATCTAGCCGCATATGACTCCTCTGCGACTTTTTTGTTCAGGCCGCATGTGGCTTCTCTGCGGCTTGGTTGTTCAATCCGCATATGAATTCTTTGCAGCTTGGTTTTATTTTTGAGGGGGCATAACCTCTATGCGGCCTACATGATTTTCCATGCTTCTACAGAGTCGTTGGGAGAGGTTTTGGTCCTTGATAGGAGTTTTCTAGAGGGTCTAGAAACAAAGTTTTGATACACACACACATGTGTGTGTGTGTGTGTGTGAGAGAGAGAGAGAGAGAGAGATTTCTTCTATTATTGTCTTTGAATTCTCTATATAGGCTTCAAATATAATAGGGATATGTTTTGGATATCATCGAAGCCACAAGATTTGGTTTACTTTAAAAACGAATTCAAGTTTATTTTTAAATCAACAAAGAGGAGATGGGATCTCGGGTTCCTGTGGATCTGGATAGAAGAGAAAATTATAATGGTACCTATTATATTTCTCTAATTATCTTTCTAAATGACTTTAGTTTTTTTACATAGGCTAAGTTAATTATTATTAATTAATCACTTAATTGTGTAAGCTAATAAATTATTCATGATTTATTTCCTATTATATATACTTTACTTACTCCTTAATTTAGTTAATTTATGTAGTGTTATTAACATACTTGAACTTTGATAAAATTTGCTCCATACCCCATCCGCTTGTCCATAACCTAAAACCCAAAATTTAGGATTTTATGAAGTAGGAATTTATTTCTAAGATTTTTCTACTAGAACTGGTCTTATATATATTAATGGTGACTTTTAAATTATAAAGCTAAACCGTAAGTCAAAGTATGTAAATTCTTTTTTTTGGAATTTGTATGTTGGACATGTTGTCTATAAAATTATAGGATTTAGTGTTTTTATTTACTAGTTATTAAACATTTGAGAAATTAGAAATTCTACGTAGACCCGATATTGTCGAAACATACTATTTGGACCATAACTCTTGCAAGTGAACTCATTTTGCAATTATGAAAGTATTTGCGTGCGTATGTTGTTGAAATCACGATTATGGTATATCAAATCACATAGTTGAAATAGAAACTTTTTGACCCTATTTTCTATCTGGTTTACTTGCCAATTGTCGAAAACCCTAAACCACTAATCTAATTATCTAGGAGTGTTGTTTAGGAACCCTAGATAATGCCTTAACATGTCTGGTATAGGTTGGGCCTATAAACCATAGACTAGTAAGCAACTTATAAGACAAGTAACTAATGCCTAATAATACAAAACTTGTTGGATAAGTAAAGTAGGTAACC
Organism: Iris macrosiphon; assembly: GCA_036927795.1. Classification (NCBI taxonomy): domain Eukaryota; kingdom Viridiplantae; phylum Streptophyta; class Magnoliopsida; order Asparagales; family Iridaceae; genus Iris; species Iris macrosiphon. Next base: position 179,609,012 of record JAYESA010000002.1, on the reverse strand, counting down.
TAATATGTTCTTTATCTTTTGTAGGGTAGCTACACTTTGTATTTGCATGATGATTGTGATGGGTAGCTAGAAGATACTCTTTTGTGGATTTTGCATTGTTAATTCATCATAAATGTACCGGTGGTTCGCGAAGCATCTGGCTTGCCGGTAATCTCCCATTCCCATCGTCGAGAGACTATAAGAACTATAGCATGCGAGAAACGGGGAGTTGAGGTAGTAGTGGGGCGTGTTAAGTTTCAAATATCGAAGATTGTAGCATTCTTTTTACGGTTGAGGTTTGAGTTTCGAAGTTTCAAGAACACAAGCGCATTTTCTCTGAATATGAAAATACAAAAAAGAAAAGCATCGAGCGAATCATTCTGTTCCATTGTGAATGAGAGAATGTTTTCAATCAATAACTACGAGCTATACTTGGCATTCAGGTATCCACTGCAAAAGAAACTTCTCTAAAACTACCTATAGGCGGGAGGGGTCGAGTTATTAATATGAGATGGATCCAGAAAATAGGGAGTTACAGTTATAATCCAGAAAGAATTTGTGTATATATTTCACAGAAATGTGAAATCAAAGTAGGTGATAAAGTAACTGGAAGACAAGGAAATAAGGGTATTATTTCCAAAATTTTGTCTAGACAAGATATGCCTGAAAGAAGCTTCACAAACGCCCGTAATCCGACTAACCGAAAGAGGTCTATCTGTTCCACCTTCGCCCGAGAATTCAGTAAGCACAAGTACTATGGAAATCCCTTTCTTGTATACCTTGTTGGAACTAGTTCCACAAGCCAACATAGATCAGGAAAGTACATATGCCAAACAAGAGGCACTCGATTAGCCAGCCCTCCGAGATGCAAGAAGGGCAGGAAGCAGGAACTCTTAGGCAACTCGAAAGGAAGTAAGTTTTTTTATATTCAATTTCGAATTGAGTTTTGAGGATTGTTCTTCATCCACCATTGGAATTGACAGTTGCGGAATCACCCATGATGGTTGTTTCAGTTCTTGATTCATTTGAACTGCCCGGCCGAGCTCTTCAATTGCTTCAAGCGCATTTCGTTCTTCTTGAATCTCTCGAAAAAAGCTGTAGTTTGGCCTTTCGTTGCTTCTTTCATGATGCAGACGATCTTCGAATCTCTTGCTTAAATTTGTTTTCAGAAACTCATTCGCTCAAGGAAAAAATAAACTCTTGGAGTCCTAGGGCCCGAGCGGGAAGGCATTCTCTCTCTCTCTCTCTCCTCTAGTCCTTACTTCTCCAGATTACTTAACATCAAATTAGTAAAAAGCCCAAAATTCTTGTCGATCAATATAATTATGTTAGCTCGCACGTTCCCTTCAGTCTAATTGGCCTAATTTCCTTTTGAATGGGCGTGCTGAACGAAAACATCGCCACATTATGAAAACTCTTCGTGCCTGACTTCTCTATTGATCTGACACTTATCGCGCTCTAGACTATTAACGAATATGTATCCAGAACCGTCTCAATGAATTTGTATGAGGTATGAATATCTATCTGATACATTATTCACATGTCATGAACCAGATTTGAACCGGTGACACAAGGATTTTCAGAGTCGGTAGTTGGGCACTGGATCCCTTCGGATCTGGATAACGTGTGACGCTGGGTCGGAGTTTGTTGAACCAACTAGTCGCTCCTCTAGTTGATGTGGGGCTAATAGTTTTTATTTCGTATCTCATGGAAAATCCTTTTTCGCTCCGCTTAGCCCTATCCCCCTCTAGGGGTATTTTAGTGTGATCGGAGATGGCTTGTGAAAGTGTGGAATGGTGAGGAGATGTAATCCTTAGTCCGTTTTTATTATCGGAGAAGCCACAACCCGGTCAAAAAATCCAAAAGAATTGCTAGCCTAACAAAAAATCTTTTGAAAACGAGTGAAAGAGAGTCTCAGACTTAAAAGAAGACTGAAATTCAAGTCCTAAGACGATTCAAGCACTAGGATTTTCTTTTATCTGCTTGTAATACATGTTTAGTTAGTACTGTTGTATCTAGTACACGATTATCACTAGTTCTCCAGACATTGCATGAGTATACACTTAAGTGAGCTTATAGACTTGTTATAGGGATAGAGTGGACTTCTACTTGTATCATGACGACTCTGGGAGCTCGAGTGGAGGAAGATGAAGTAATTCTTTCAAAAGATTTGCCTAATGTCTCATTATCCGACATGTCCACTCAGGCCAACCTGTAAGACCATGGAGTTAGCCTGGATTGAGATAAAACTATAGATGAAAGGTCCCTAGTGGTAAAATTCTTCTAAATGATATTCCTATCAATGGATTGGTCAACCACGGAGAAGGGAGAAGGCTGCTCCAGTTTGGTTGCAGATATATACCAACATCCCAGTACTCCTAGGAAGACTCGGACACGAGGACCTGCACAAAATTGAAAGTACTTCCACCCTTGGGGCATGTCCAGAGTAAGGAGCTCCATCTAAAGGATGTGATACAGCCTCCTACCAAAGTCCAAGTTCCAATATCTAATACGAAGTATGAAGATGAAGAACCTGATGAAGGAGAAATAGAGGACAAGGATGATAATCAAGAGTTTGCGTTGGCGAACTAGAAGTGATTGGAACTTATTCACGCTATTAAACTAGGTCACACTCCACCGAGGTTATGAAAAAATAGATCTGATATGGAGAATGTTTGTTCTCCATACGGTAGAGCTAACCCAACATGACTAAAGGGATAAATATTAAATGTGTTATTTACACTAACTATCCCTATATTTTATATTTATTACATGGAGTACCCCTACTTTAAACTAATTACACTGACCAATGATCAACCCTACTTTTTTGGTTTATTAGATAGGGTACCCTTACTTTAAGATAAAAATAAAAAGTTATAACACTAACTACCCCTATTTTTTTTTTTTTAAATTCTTAAGGGGGGGTCAGTGTAATTAGTTTAAAAGCAGGAATATTTTTTGTTATAAACAAAAAAAAAAAACTTAGGAGTAGTTAGTGTAAATAACCCATATTAAATTGAGTATATAGACCGTAAGAGGGAGATTTGAGAGTTGGTTGTATGTGTAATGATGCAAGAGTTTGCTAGTTTGGTTGGTGTGTCTTATTATCAACCAGCATATTTGTACATTCTTTACTATCTTATAATACATTATATCTCTACTATCTCTATATTATAAACATGCTTGAAAACGATTCCAAATGAGTCATCTAAGTCGTATGTATATCTTCACGTAATTAAAAATTAAGAAAAAATATTCTAACTAATAACTTAATTATTTGATATTATCCAACTACCTACATATAACTATAACAATCTTAATTAAAATATAAACATATATATAACAAATTTTAATTAAAATATATTCAAATCATATTTATAAAAATACTAACAATTTCGGAGGCTTTTTTTTAAAGTACGATGCACGTGCGCGTGACTAGTACTAATAAATAATTTGGATAATATATAAGGATTTTGTTAACATGTGCCATAAGGGAACATGTTAACACATTTATAAATGTACATTTTATCTGGTACTCCCAATAGTACATTTATCAATATATATTTTATATTTATCAATATACATTTTAAATAAAATGTACATTGATAAATGTGATGCTTAAAGTACCAATATAAAATATACATTTATCAATGTATTAACAAAATCCAAAATATAATTATATTTGAAAATAAGGGTAAAAAAATTAAAAGTAGAAGGGACCCACAAAGCGCCACGAAGTAGATGGACCGTATCTGGGGGTGTGCATCGACCGGTTGTCGACCTATTTGGTCACAACCACAGTTGAACCAAAGTTAATCGTCACAGTCGAACCAACCAACTAGTCGGTTCGGTTTTGAAACCGATCGACTTAGTTCGGTTTGGTTCGGTTTGACCGGTCGATTTTGAACACAGACAAAAATTAAGAAACAGTGAACTCTAAGTAGTCTTGGGGGATTTGCAAGTGTTTTTAGTACTCAGATATTCATGATTTAGTATTAGTCAACTCTAGTTGGTCCTCATTTACATTACCAAACATGAACAACATGTCCATCACCATAACCCAGAAAACTATGTTAAGAACACCTAACAAACTCTTTATTGCCAATACTGAAACATTTCTCTTCTCACCACATCCAACTTACAAAGTACTAAATGGAAACATATGTCAAAGAGAAAGTGCTTAAAAGCAACAAAAGTCGACTTGGACTCAATTCTATATAAGTATGTCATAAGCACATATGCAAGGGATTTATTAGTGAATAACACATGTTACACTTAGGAATGATGTCCTAGCCATATGGCAAAAAGTTCATACTTACAAAAACATCATTGTCCAATTCATAAGTCATGGTCACTGGGTGTAACTATAACAAGGTCGGTCGACAATATGTGGATGATAGGTAAGTTATGAAGACAGTAGAGAACATCAAAACAGAAAAATGATATCGGATCATTTTCGTAATTAAAGATAATATGGTCCAGTGAATACATTCATTTACCTATGATTTTGTTTGATTTTAAACAATTTTTAAATGACTAAACCGCGGCCAAATTAAATCAGTAGATTATTTAAAAAGTCCAGTCGAACTAATCTGATCGGATTATCATTTTGATTAAAAATCAATGGATCGATTTTGTCGGTTTGACCTATATTGTGTGCACACCCTTGATAGTATCAAATTTCCCAAAACCAAAAAGCACACAATCCAAAATATTCACGCATACTCCTCCTCCTCCTCCTCCTCCTCCTCCTCTCCCAATGGCGTCAGACGATCATCCTCGTCTCCACCTCCATGGCTTCCTCTCCCTCGATCTCTGCAAGGTCTGTATATATATATATATATATATATATATATATATATCCACCACTCTCTCTCTCTCTCTCTCTCTCTCTCTCTCTCTCTCTATATATATATATATAGAACTCTCTAGTAACTTCCAATCGACGCGTGTGCTTTCGCGGTTGGCCAGGAGCTGGAGTTCATCCACCGGAGCTCCGGCGCGGTGGGGTACCGGCCGAACGTGTTCTCCACCACCCTCTCCCACCTGGCCGCCACCAACTGCGGCCACCTCCTCCTCCCCTTCGTCTCCGTCAGGGAGAGGGTCAGGGAGAAGGTGGAGGAGTTCTTCGGCTGCGAGTTCGAGCTCTTCATCGAGTTCACCGGGCTCATCAGGTCCCTCCCTAACTCTTTTTTCTTGATTTTTTTTCCTTTCGTTTCGTACTCAAGATTCGATTTTGTTACGACCCGCTTTGTGTTTGTTGTGGTGATGAGAAGTCGTAAGCGTATGGAAAGTTGTTGCTTTCAACTGAGTTCTTCGAGTTCAACGGACTCATTAGGCCCGTAAATTGTGGCCTCTTTTTTTTTGTTCTCCTGTCATTTTTTGTTATTTGTGTACTTAAAATTCAGTTGTATTACGACCCGCTTCGTGTTTGTGGTAATGAGAGGCTTGTAGCATATAGAAATGAGTTGATTTTTACAAGCTGTTCGAGTTTAATGAACTCATTAGAGCATCCAAAGCGGTAACACTCCGTACCATACTTCAATTTTTTTTGTAAATTGTATAAATTACTACTTTTGGTCAATGACACACTCCAAATAACACACCAAATTCATACTCCATATTAACCTCCTCTTTTATCTCCCTCTTTTTCCTCTTTATTTTTTCTTGCTGGTGGGTCCGGTTGGTTATTATTCACTTGCTAGGATATACTTGAAATTTGGAGTCTCTTGACTTACTAGCATTTTTCAAGTATGGATAAGAGCCCACTATAGCCCTCAAGTGCTACAAATTTTGATTAAAACAAAAATGTAGCACTTGAAACCACTTCCAATGTGGATGCTCTTAGGCCTCCACAATTATAACTTTTTTTCTAATATTTTCTACAGTTTGTGTGATTTGTCTCTTCAAGATTCGAATTTTTTAGGAGCCGGGTTGTAACCTACCTATTGGCACGCCGTGTAAATGACCTTACTTTGGAACTAAATGGAAGAGAAGCAGTACGTTGTATAATATAGAAAGTTGCTTTTAGTGTATGAAGGTGCAAGAGTTCTTCGAAGATGAGTTTGAGTTCTTTAACAAGTTCATCGGACTCGATAGATTCCTAAATCCCCTTATGGTATTTTCTACGGTTTGTGTACTCAAAATTCGATTTTGTCAGGACCTTAGTTCGTATTTGCAAGAAGAAATGGTGATTTTCCTATTGTAACACTGCCTAAATGACCTTAGTTCGCAATTAAATGAAAGAAAAAACTAACAAAGAAAATATTATCGCATATATAAAGTTATTGTTTTCAATGTATGAAAGTAAAAGACTTCTTCGGATGCAAGTTTGAGCTCTTCAATGAGTCCACAGGACTCATTTGGTCCCTAAATTCTAAACATCTTGATTTTTTTTTTTACTGTTTTGGTCTTCCATTTTTTATTTTGTTAAGACCCAGGTCTTGCCAGAAGATTTTTTGATTTTTCCTACTGTGAGATTGTCTAAATGACCTTAGTTTCCAATTAAATGAAAGAAATACAATAGGCCGAGCTCTTCAATTGCTTCAAGCGCATTTCGTTCTTCTTGAATCTCTCGAAAAAAGCTGTACTTTGGCCTTTCGTTGCTTCTTTCATGATGCAGACGATCTTCGAATCTCTTGCTTAAATTTGTTTTCAGAAACTCATTCGCTCAAGGAAAAAATAAACTCTTGGAGTCCTAGGGCCCGAGCGGGAAGGCATTCTCTCTCTCTCTCTCTCCTCTAGTCCTTACTTCTCCAGATTACTTAACATCAAATTAGTAAAAAGCCCAAAATTCTTGTCGATCAATATAATTATGTTAGCTCGCACGTTCCCTTCAGTCTAATTGGCCTAATTTCCTTTTGAATGGGCGTGCTGAACGAAAACATCGCCACATTATGAAAACTCTTCGTGCCTGACTTCTCTATTGATCTGACACTTATCGCGCTCTAGACTATTAACGAATATGTATCCAGAACCGTCTCAATGAATTTGTATGAGGTATGAATATCTATCTGATACATTATTCACATGTCATGAACCAGATTTGAACCGGTGACACAAGAATTTTCAGAGTCGGTAGTTGGGCACTGGATCCCTTCGGATCTGGATAACGTGTGACGCTGGGTCGGAGTTTGTTGAACCAACTAGTCGCTCCTCTAGTTGATGTGGGGCTAATAGTTTTTATTTCGTATCTCATGGAAAATCCTTTTTCGCTCCGCTTAGCCCTATCCCCCTCTAGGGGTATTTTAGTGTGATCGGAGATGGCTTGTGAAAGTGTGGAATGGTGAGGAGATGTAATCCTTAGTCCGTTCTTATTATCGGAGAAGCCACAACCCGGTCAAAAAATCCAAAAGAATTGCTAGCCTAACAAAAAATATTTTGAAAACGAGTGAAAGAGAGTCTCAGACTTAAAGAAGACTGAAATTCAAGTCCTAAGACGATTCAAGCACTAGGATTTTCTTTTATCTGCTTGTAATACATGTTTAGTTAGTACTGTTGTATCTAGTACACGATTATCACTAGTTCTCCAGACATTGCATGAGTATACACTTAAGTGAGCTTATAGACTTGTTACAGGGATAGAGTGGACTTCTACTTGTATCATGACGACTCTGGGAACTCGAGTGGAGGAAGATGAAGTAATTCTTTCAAAAGATTTGCCTAATGTCTCATTATCCGACATGTCCACTCAGGCCAACCTGTAAGACCTTGGAGTTAGCCTGGATTGAGATAAAACTATAGATGAAAGGTCCCTAGTGGTAAAATTCTTCTAAATGATATTCCTATCAATGGATTGGTCAACCACGGAGAAGGGAGAAGGCTGCTCCAGTTTGGTTGCAGATATATACCAACATCCCAGTACTCCTAGGAAGACTCGGACACGAGGACCTGCACAAAATTGAAAGTACTTCCACCCTTGGGGCACGTCCAGAGTAAGGAGCTCCATCTAAAGGATGTGATACAGCCTCCTACCAAAGTCCAAGTTCCAATATCTAATACGAAGTATGAAGATGAAGAACCTGATGAAGGAGAAATAGAGGACAAGGATGATAATCAAGAGTTTGCGTTGGCGAACTAGAAGTGATTGGAACTTATTCACGCTATTAAACAAGGTCACACTCCACCGAGGTTATGAAAAAATAGATCTGATATGGAGAATGTTTCGTCTCCATACGGTAGAGCTAACCCAACATGACTAAAGGGATAAATATTAAATGTGTTATTTACACTAACTATCCCTATATTTTATATTTATTACATGAAGTACCCCTACTTTAAACTAATTACACTGACCAATGATCAACCCTACTTTTTTGGTTTATTAGATAGGGTACCCTTACTTTAAGATAAAAATAAAAAGTTATAACACTAACTACCCCTATTTTTTTTTTTTAAAAATTCTTAAGGGGGGGTCAGTGTAATTAGTTTAAAAGCAGGAATATTTTTTGTTATAAACAAAAAAAAAACTTAGGAGTAGTTAGTGTAAATAACCCATATTAAATTGAGTATATAGACCGTAAGAGGGAGATTTGAGAGTTGGTTGTATGTGTAATGATGCAAGAGTTTGCTAGTTTGGTTGGTGTGTCTTATTATCAACCAGCATATTTGTACATTCTTTACTATCTTATAATACATTATATCTCTACTATCTCTATATTATAAGCATGCTTGAAAACGATTCCAAATGAGTCATCTAAGTCGTATGTATATCTTCACGTAATTAAAAATTAAGAAAAAATATTCTAACTAATAACTTAATTATTTGATATTATCCAACTACCTACATATAACTATAACAATCTTAATTAAAATATAAACATATATATAACAAATTTTAATTAAAATATATTCAAATCATATTTATAAAAATACTAACAATTTCGGAGGCTTTTTTTTAAAGTACGATGCACGTGCGCGTGACTAGTACTAATAAATAATTTGGATAATATATAAGGATTTTGTTAACATGTGCCATAAGGGAACATGTTAACACATTTATAAATGTACATTTTATCTGGTACTCCCAATAGTACATTTATCAATATATATTTTATATTTATCAATATACATTTTAAATAAAATGTACATTGATAAATGTGATGCTTAAAGTACCAATATAAAATATACATTTATCAATGTATTAACAAAATCCAAAATATAATTATATTTGAAAATAAGGGTAAAAAAATTAAAAGTAGAAGGGACCCACAAAGCGCCACGAAGTAGATGGACCGTATCTGGGGGTGTGCATCGACCGGTTGTCGACCTATTTGGTCACAACCACAGTTGAACCAAAGTTAATCGTCACAGTCGAACCAACCAACTAGTCGGTTCGGTTTTGAAACCGATCGACTTAGTTCGGTTTGGTTCGGTTTGACTGGTCGATTTTGAACACAGACAAAAATTAAGAAACAGTGAACTCTAAGTAGTCTTGGGGGATTTCCAAGTGTTTTTAGTACTCAGATATTCATGATTTAGTATTAGTCAACTCTAGTTGGTCCTCATTTACATTACCAAACATGAACAACATGTCCATCACCATAACCCAGAAAACTATGTTAAGAACACCTAACAAACTCTTTATTGCCAATACTGAAACATTTCTCTTCTCACCACATCCAACTTACAAAGTACTAAATGGAAACATATGTCAAAGAGAAAGTGCTTAAAAGCAACAAAAGTCGACTTGGACTCAATTCTATATAAGTATGTCATAAGCACATATGCAAGGGATTTATTAGTGAATAACACATGTTACACTTAGGAATGATGTCCTAGCCATATGGCAAAAAGTTCATACTCACAAAAACATCATTGTCCAATTCATAAGTCATGGTCACTGGGTGTAACTATAACAAGGTCGGTCGACAATATGTGGATGATAGGTAAGTTATGAAGACAGTAGAGAACATCAAAACAGAAAAATGATATCGGATCATTTTCGTAATTAAAGATAATATGGTCCAGTGAATACATTCATTTACCTATGATTTTGTTTGACTTTAAACAATTTTTAAATGACTAAACCGCGGCCAAATTAAATCAGTAGATTATTTAAAAAGCCCAGTCGAACTAATCTGATCGGATTATCATTTTGATTAAAAATCAATGGATCGATTTTGTCGGTTTGACCTATATTGTGTGCACACCCTTGATAGTATCAAATTTCCCAAAACCAAAAAGCACACAATCCAAAATATTCACGCATACTCCTCCTCCTCCTCCTCCTCCTCCTCCTCCTCTCCCAATGGCGTCAGACGATCATCCTCGTCTCCACCTCCATGGCTTCCTCTCCCTCGATCTCTGCAAGGTCTGTATATATATATATATATATATCCACCACTCTCTCTCTCTCTCTCTCTCTCTCTCTCTCTCTCTCTCTCTATATATATATATATATATATATATATATATATATATAGAACTCTCTAGTAACTTCCAATCGACGCGTGTGCTTTCGCGGTTGGCCAGGAGCTGGAGTTCATCCACCGGAGCTCCGGCGCGGTGGGGTACCGGCCGAACGTGTTCTCCACCACCCTCTCCCACCTGGCCGCCACCAACTGCGGCCACCTCCTCCTCCCCTTCGTCTCCGTCAGGGAGAGGGTCAGGGAGAAGGTGGAGGAGTTCTTCGGCTGCGAGTTCGAGCTCTTCATCGAGTTCACCGGGCTCATCAGGTCCCTCCCTAACTCTTTTTTCTTGATTTTTTTTCCTATCGTTTCGTACTCAAGATTCGATTTTGTTACGACCCGCTTTGTGTTTGTTGTGGTGATGAGAAGTCGTAAGCGTATGGAAAGTTGTTGCTTTCAACTGAGTTCTTCGAGTTCAACGGACTCATTAGGCCCGTAAATTGTAGCCTCTTTTTTTTTGTTCTCCTGTCATTTTTTGTTATTTGTGTACTTAAAATTCAGTTGTATTACGACCCGCTTCGTGTTTGTGGTAATGAGAGGCTTGTAGCATATAGAAATGAGTTGATTTTTACAAGCTGTTCGAGTTTAATGAACTCATTAGAGCATCCAAAGCGGTAACACTCCGTACCATACTTCAATTTTTTTTGTAAATTGTATAAATTACTACTTTTGGTCAATGACACACTCCAAATAACACACCAAATTCATACTCCATATTAACCTCCTCTTTTATCTCCCTCTTTTTCCTCTTTATTTTTTCTTGCTGGTGGGTCCGGTTGGTTATTATTCACTTGCTAGGACATGCTTGAAATTTGGAGTCTCTTGACTTACTAGCATTTTTCAAGTATGGATAAGAGCCCACTATAGCCCTCAAGTGCTACAAATTTTGATTAAAACAAAAATGTAGCACTTGAAACCACTTCCAATGTGGATGCTCTTAGGCCTCCACAATTATAACTTTTTTTCTAATATTTTCTACAGTTTGTGTGATTTGTCTCTTCAATATTCGAATTTTTTAGGAGCCGGGTTGTAACCTACCTATTGGCACGCCGTGTAAATGACCTTACTTTGGAACTAAATGGAAGAGAAGCAGTACGTTGTATAATATAGAAAGTTGCTTTTAGTGTATGAAGGTGCAAGAGTTCTTCGAAGATGAGTTTGAGTTCTTTAACAAGTTCATCGGACTCGATAGATTCCTAAATCCCCTTATGGTATTTTCTACGGTTTGTGTACTCAAAATTCGATTTTGTCAGGACCTTAGTTCGTATTTGCAAGAAGAAATGGTGATTTTCCTATTGTAACACTGCCTAAATGACCTTAGTTCGCAATTAAATGAAAGAAAAAACTAACAAAGAAAATATTATCGCATATATAAAGTTATTGTTTTCAATGTATGAAAGTAAAAGACTTCTTCGGATGCAAGTTTGAGCTCTTCAATGAGTCCACAGGACTCATTTGGTCCCTAAATTCTAAACATCTTGATTTTTTTTTTTACTGTTTTGGTCTTCCATTTTTTATTTTGTTAAGACCCAGGTCTTGCCAGAAGATTTTTTGATTTTTCCTACTGTGAGATTGTCTAAATGACCTTAGTTTCCAATTAAATGAAAGAAATACAATAGGCTAGCATATTGGAAGTTGTTTTGATGTTTGAATTTTCCATAGGAACGTTCGCTTTTCATGCTGAAATAGTGTCCAAAATCCAAATGTCCTTTGCAATTAAAATGAAAAAAAAAAGATGGTGATGACTGATGAAATTATTGGGTACTAGTCTAGATGTCCCTAAGGTGATGCAACTTCCTTAGTTATTTTCTCCAGCAGCGTTAATGGTTATCTTATAAGTTTTGTGCAAGGTCCTTCACTCCTTCGTTTATGACGTTGTAACTATCATTATCTGTAATGCAGTTGGTGTAAAGGAGCATATATTGGATGGCACAGTGATGACAATAGACCTTACCTTCAACAAAGGGATTTTGCGGTATGTATAAATCTATTTAACTGTTTAAGTAGGTAAGGATTTTGTTTAGCTGGGTATTTCAGTCATATTGTTAATGGATACAAAATTCTCTGTATTACTAAAACATAAACCTGTCATAAGATATTTTTGTGTAGTTGAGTTCTCTGTCAACATAAACATGAGTTTGTATACTATACAGTAAACTAATTTGACCCTTCACAATTTACATGAACTGTCTCAAGTTTATATACAATGAAGCTTTGTCTGCTCATCCATACTTTCTCAGTAATACTATACACTCATAGATCTATTAAGGAAAATAGCATGCACTCAGATGGTGGGCTTTTACTTTATTCCTTAAAAAGAAATGTAAAAAGCTACAAATATGGCAAGAGGTTACAGTTGCACTAATCAACAGTACTATCTTGGTCTGGTTTCAGAGTACTGGTTCCCTCTCTCTTTAGGCAAGTTGATGTGAACCACTTGTACAATATCTCCATGGTCGAATTGAGATTGAAGCTCTATGTTTTAGCAACGTTTACAGTATTGGTATCAAAATCGGTTTGGACCTTTTTATGAGTATCGGAATAAGTGGTACGTAGTTTCGGCGGTTTTGGATAGAAGTTTCCGAGCTCTTGTTTTCGGAGAACAAGAATAATCATAACTTATTTAAAAAACTAAAAAAATATTTGATACATTTATGCATAATGTTATGCGTTACTTGTTAGATATTCTTATTCATTTTACTTTCTTTTAGATAAATTACCCCCAAAATATAATGTTTTGAATGGAATAATATTATAATGTACGAACATTATGAACTTATAGTATACAACTTCGACAAATAGTAATGGTTACATTGTGTCGATGAATTATATTGACACCCATAGTATATTGATCTTCGGAATGATCGAATCATTTTCTCTAAATTTGTTTTTTCCATACTTCTCTCCTTTATTTTAATTTTTTTTTTCTTGCTAAAATTACCAGGAAAGAAATCCACAATTTTGGTATCAGACGGTATCGATATCGGTGGGGGTATGGGTCGGACATGCCAAAAACGATATGACGTATATCAGTATCGGTCGATATTTCGAACCTTGTTTTTTAGTTGGTTAAACTTCATTTGGGTCCTCCAAGTTTTTAGAAACGAGTTTAGTAGATGTATAACTTTTATGGATCGCAAAGTGCTATTGGTACCAATGGTAAATAATTAAGGAAAAATCTTATCAATATATCAAATTTGAAATACCTAAAATCTTATGTATCTAAAATATATCACAATCTCAACTTTCTCAAATAGGTTTCAGAAATATTTTTGTATTCGGTCATTTTAGGGACTAATTTTAGTGATGTTTTAACAAAAAAAAACCATGTAATTTATATGCTAAACCTCTTTTAGGTTTCATTTAGTAAGGCATATTTAATGATGAATGAGTAAGTGACTTTGTTTGAGGTGTTCTTCTTACCTTCTTCATTCTTTTACTTATTGAAGCTTTCGTCCATCTTCCAATTCCCAAGTTTCTTCAGATCCATCTACTTGCCCTTCACCATTGTCATGTATTTCTCCTGAAGTAATTAGCAGCCATAGGCTAAATCAGTTTGTGGACATAATTGAGGCTATAGAAGAAGGATTCAAGGATATAGTAGTGGTGGATAGTACTATTACAGAGAGGTTTGCCATTGTATAAGTTGAATTGAAGAAATTCATGTAGCTACCCAACTTTGGGAAAAAAAGGTCTTTTTGTTGTTGGAAGTTACATTATTTGGTATTACATCAAGTTCATCCTAGGGGCTTTATTCTACATTATTGATGTTATTTATGATATAACTACGATCCTGGGTGACTTTCACCATTCCTGCCATCATCATAATTGAGGCTATAGAAGAAGGATTCAAGGATATAGTAGTGGTGGATAGTAGTATTACGGAGAGGTTTGCCATTGTACAAGTTGAATTGAAGAAATTCATGTAGCTACCCAACTTTGGGATAAAAGGTCTTTTTGTTGTTGGAAGTTACATTATTTGGTATTACATCAAGTTCATCCTAGGGGCTTTATTCTACATTATTGATGTTATTTGTGATATAACTACGATCCTGGGTGACTTTCACCATTCCTGCCATCATCACTACACCTTTTCTGGTTGCTATCTACATGCCACCACTTTGTTTTGACAATTCTGCAACTGCTGCATCGTTGTCAATGCCACTTATCTTTATTGCTTCTTGCCTGTCACGATATGCCTAGAATTTGTCCTGTTACACACCAGTTTTCACCTAGTATTTAAGTCTCATTACCTCCTGTAGTGATTCAAGAGATGACTGGATCCTATCACTAGTTCACTACATGCAAATCATTTGTGAGCTATGATGCATACAATTCTTGACTTAACATTTGATCTTGGCAAAGCTTCAAGTTTGAGGACAAGTCAACCCCATTTTCGCAATGGAATGTGAGTGATGCAACGTCTACAATAAGTCCATGATTTAGCCACAGTTTAACTTCTTTGGTTAGGTTTGTTGGGGTCCAGTTTGGATTTGATGAATTTTGGAGCCCAAATATGGTCAAAGATTTGATTTGATATAATTTGGAAATCTACATTAAATGTAATATTTTATTATATTTCAAATTTGTATCAAATATTTAATTTGACCATATTTGGATGTCCATAATTGGTGTTGGGCCATTTTAGGTGGAATATGATTCTTATTTTAAGGTTTTCTATTTAGAAAATTCTATTATGATCTAAAATATGATTTCTCATCCTATAAATATAGGAGGGTGTAGGCACAAAGCATAGCACAAGTTGGAGATTCAGGGTGCTCGTCCACAGAAAATCTAAGAGAAAGTTCGTGCTTTGCTCTTAAGACTTCGCCATCCAAGACAGAAGGAAGAAAGAGATCTGATCGAGGAGTCGTCGCCTTTGCTCAGGGAGATTGCTACGGATTGGTGAGTGATTTCAATTGTAATCTCTTTCTTTTCTTCTTGAGTGTGGTGAGGGGATTAAATCTATTAGGGCAAAGGGTTCAACATTGATTTTGTCAATCTTGTAATTTCACCGCCATATACTTGTCTTTATCTGTGCTTGGTGTTCGTTAGGTAGAGGTTGGTTATCTCAGGTAGGTTGGCCTAAAATTTTCGTTGCGGGTATCATCAGACACGGTGTCGGAACGCTTGTAGGACGTGTCTGATTCTCAACATCTGGTATCAGAGCTAATGATTTTTGTTCTGGCAACTATGTCTACAGAGCAGATGAACACTCGTATGATCATCCTCACATGGGGGAATTGGACGATTTAGAAGCCAAGGATGGAGGATCTACTCTGGTGCAAGGACTTGCATGGTCCGTTGGAGGGCGGCAACGCTAAGCCATCAGACAAAGCTGCTGAAGACTGGAAATGACTGGATTGGAAGACCGTTGGATTCATACGTCAATGGCTGGACGACTCGGTGTTTCACCACGTGTCCATGGAGAGTTCGGCAAAAACATTCTGGAAGAAGCTGCATTCGCTGTACAAAAGAAAGATGGTTGAAAACAAGGTATTTCTGATTCGCCAACTCGTCAACTCAAAGTACACGGAGGATACCCCAGTGGCACAATATCTGAACGAGGTTCAGGATATTATCAATCAGCTGTCTGCGATGAAGATGGTGATTGATGATGAGCTTCAGGCCCTTTTGCTTTTGAGTTCTCTGCCGGAAAGCTGGAAGACGTTGGTGGAGTCGGTGAGCAACTCTGCGCTTAGTGGAGTTGTCACGATGGAGGCAGTCAAAAGCAGCTTGTTGAACGAGAAGATCTGGCGTAAGCAAGTGGAATCGTCGCAGGAGTCCGCTCTAGTAGCTTCCTACGGGAAAAGAAGACCCAAGTCACAGGCGAGGACATGGGGAGTTCTCGGGATCTTGCGACTGTGGACCGCAAGGAGGGCTGCTATCACTGTAGCGAAAGGGGTTATATCAAGAGGAACTGCATGAAGCTCTAAGCTGAGAAGGCCAAAGGTAAGGATGATCAGGAGGATCTCACAGCTATGTGAGATCTCATCAGTGCAGCAACCGACGCAGAGGAACCTTGTGGCATGTGTCATGATGGCGATTGGGTCATGGACACAGGGGCATCGTATCACGCCACTCCATATAGGAGGATCTCCACGTCATACCACGGCGGCAGGTTTGGAGGTGTGAAGATGGGCAACAAGGAGACGGCTGCAGTTATAGGCATCGGTGATGTGCACTTGACAACGGAGCTTGGTGAGAAAATCGTTCTCAAGGATGTGCGATATGTACCGAGTTTGCGCTAGAACTTGGTTTCGGTAGGGAGGCTGGCGGATGATGGTTGTCGCAGTTTGTTTGGGGACAAAGATTGGATGCTTACGAAGGGTTCCCAACAACTGGCTCGAGGAGATTTATGTTGTGGCATATACAGGCTCAAGCCGCTGAGTTGTACATGCATGCCACATACATCGGATGAAGGCTCGAGGGGTATTCGACAGGAGTTGGATCGTCGAAAACTTGCTGAGGAGGGGCTTCGAGATACTTTGAGGATTACAGATGATTCGATTCGTCGAGACAAAGTGACGAATGTTGATGAGCCAAAAATTGAGGGTCGGTATGTCGGTCCCATGATAGCTGGTCGATCTCCAGGTGGGGGTTGTTTCACGGATCCGATTTTGGTGATGGGTGGTTTGCCAAAGCTTCACGGAGCGGCATTGGTTTTAGCAGTTCGAGGCCAGAGAGGAGATCAAGGTTTACAGCAAACTCAATCTGAGGCGAGAGCATCATCATTCACACAGTCCAGGGGGAGCTGTGGGTGATCGACGGCATGCACAGTGCGTGATGTTCTGCTCGATGATGCATGTGTATGGAGGAGCTTCAGGTTTAGACACAAAGTTGGACAGATTCAGGAGTTCGAATCTCGGAAAAATCGCACCGTCCGCTTGGTTGGGTCAGCCAAGGGTGAAGAACCTCGTCGGAACGTTAACACGTTTCGGTGTAAGACGGAAGTCGGGGAACAGGCAGCCAAGACTCACGGTGAGGCTGATAGTCAGGGACTTTGGTCTCAGCCATGTCATTGATGCCGGCAGGATCCCAGTGGTACAGAAGGTGCTACGCATGGCAGCTAGCGTCGACGTGACGATCGAGGAGCTGGAGTTGAAGGAAGATGCAAAGCAACTCGGGGGATCAGAGATCGGTGGCATGGGGGAGCAGAAACTCTGCCTCGGGACGACAGGCATGGAGTCCAGTTGAGAAGCCATGGGTCAACACCCTCTCATCAGACTGGAGGGGGAGATTTTTGGGGTCCAATCTGGATTTGATGAATTTTGGAGCCCAAATATGGTTAAAGATTTGATTTGATATAATTTAAAAATCTACATTAAATGTAAAATTTGATTAGATTTCAAATTTGTATCAAATATTTAATTTGACCATATTTGGACATCCATAATTGATGTTGGACTATTTTAGGTGGAATAAGATTCTTATTTTAAGGTTTTCTATTTAGAAAATCCTATTATGACCTAAAATATGATTTCTCATCATATAAATATAGGAGGGTGGAGTCACAAAGCATAGCACAAGTTGGAGATTCAGGGTGCTCGTCCACAGGAAATCTAAAAGAAAGTCTGTGCTTTGCTCTTAGGACTTCACCATCCAAGACAAGGAAGAAAGAGATCTGATTGAGGAGTCGTCGCCTTCGCTCAGGGAGATTGCTACGGGTTGGTGAGTGATTTCAATTGTTATCTCTTTCTTTTCTTCTTGAGTGTGGTGATGGGGTTGAATCTATTAGGACAAATGGTTCAACATTGATTTTGTCAATCTTGTAATTTCACCTGAGTTATAAATGTTGGAATTTGTCCAGGTGACGTAGTCACCGCCATATACTTGTCTTTATCTGTGCTTGGTGTTCGTTAGACATGAATTGGTTATCTCAGGTGGGTTGGCCTAAAGTTTCCGCTGCGAACACCATCAGACACGGTGTCAGAACGCTTGCAGGATGTGTCCGATTCTCAACAAGGTTTACAGTTTTAAGTTCATTAAGATTGATTAATTTAGTTAAGATATTTAGGTATTTCTAAAGATGGTCTTGTTGTGAGTCTTGAGACTACAGCATCTCAAAGATACGAAAAAAATTTGTAGTGATACTTCAAATTTCATGATCTTCATATGTTTCAGGGACAAAGGTATTTCTGAAGGATCTCAAAAGGCTTCAGAAAATCTTAAACGTCCCATTTTGCAGGGCTCTAATTTAAGTATCATTTGAAGTGATTTCTATTTAGACCCATGTTGTATCTCTGTGACAAAGATGGATTTCATGTAATGAGGCATTTCCATGATGATGAGTGAACCACATGACTTTTAAGGTGACACTCTTATCCTTCTTCATTTTCCTTGACTGCTTTAGATTATATCACAATTGTTCCGCTTTCTGAAGACTTTGCTGGGTGGATTGCATCACAATTCTTCTTCCTTCTGAAGACCTTGCTTAGGTGTGTAATAAAGCAGATAGTGGAGCGGAGATACAGCATCTTATTTCTTCCAATATTAATGATTAGCTTTAAATGAAATTATTGTGAGATCAGTCCATCATTTCCATGTTTTCCAAGCCACAAAACCATTCCTATGATATGTATGGAGGGGCATTAAGTTTGACATAATAAAACTAATGACCATGAGTTTGATGTATTATTTTCGTACTGTACAGTTGGTTTCAGCAAAATCATCAAGAAGCACCTCAATTATTAGAAGCAGATTTTATTCAAGTCAACTAACAAACGTACACTCTTTTTTGGGTGGGTTCTCAGAGCTAATTCACATAGGTTCTTTGTGGAGATATATCTGGGGTTGGAAGAAATCAGAGTAATCATGATACCCATACTTTTTCAGGTCAATCACCATAGGTTTAGACTTAAGAATTCTACACTAGCAGTAGATGGAGCTCAAAATTCTAGAAGAGAAAATCAAGGAACAGGTCATATGCTAATAAATTTGATAAAATATGTCACTTCTTCAACATTTGCCCGTAGGTCATTGAAAGATAATTGTTCTCCTTATAAATCAAGATCCTAGACTATGAAGCACATAAATGGCAATATGATGTTGTATCCATGCATGACAAGACTCCATAACAGCAAGTGCTTATATATATATATATATATATATATATTGTGCCTCGTCCGTGTGTGCGTGCCAAAATCGTGCCTCGTCTGTCCATATGCCTTCATGTCGATGCCTTCTCATGAAAAAAATGATATATCTTATTGAAGCTGAAGTCAATCTGACTACCTTCTGTATTTTTCTTGCTTAACTTTTGGAATAAAATGAATGGAAATAGAATGGTGCAACTGACACTAAGTGCCTTTGACCAATCCCAACAAAGAGAACTAAGGGTTTTGAATGTGCCAAGTTTTTGAAATATTTGGGAGCACAACCTGTTGGGCACTTCTAATTTTAGTAAATAAGACACTACAATACATTTTAGCTCTTGTAGCTTACCACCATGGTCCATGTCAAAGGAAGTTCTTCTCTGCATGTGATGATTTTGAGGACTTTTCTTGAACAGGAATGATGTTTGATGAACGAATCACAGTGCTGAAACAAAATTAGCGTGCATTATTTTTGCCGTTGTTACCATAGAGTGGGATGTTTTTTTCTTTTCATGTGTGTGTCTATTTGATATTCTTTCTAATGCTTATGTTTCCTTATAAAGGCAGTTTGCTATTTGAACGATCATGGAAAGGATTTCGATGGTGGAATTTTCCACTTTAAGCATGGAGAGCCTTCATCAGTTAAACCTGTTGCCGGGGTAAGCATTTTTGTGAACGATAGTTTCCCGATGACATTATTAATTGTTAACCATATTACATGAAAAAAATTCTTCACTTTTTATAGTGTAGGTAAAGAACGTACTTGTAAAGAATGCCTGGTGCCTTGATACTAATGTTACTTCTTGTGTATCCTCAGGATGTTCTAATTTATACAGCTGACAGCCGCAATATTCATTCTGTAGATGAGGTAACTCTCTTCCTCTCTGCTTAAAAGTTCTTTCATGCAGACGATTCTTGCCTTTCAAGAAATAAACAAATATTTAATGCAGATGTAGGATTTGCCATTGTTTTGCATACAAATTCAAGTATTAACAAACACTTAGTCTGCTGCATTTGACGATCTTTCATTCTCATTTTTATATAATGTTGTTTCTGAATATTAACTGGTTTATCATCAGTATGCAACTGTATGTTAATGCATACACTTCTAAGAACATATATATCATGAAGAATGGTGTAAAACACCATTTTGGAGAGCCTATCATGGAATTTATAGCCTTTATTTAGGTGCTATATCCTCTCCCTCGTATATATACTGTAACCAAATGGGCTAAATGCTTACCAATCTATTTCAATGAGATCACGAAGTTTATCATGAATCTAACTTATAATGCAAAAATAAATTGATTTGCATGTATAAAATTATAAATATGTTGTAAAAGCACAGATAACATATTTGAATTGAATAATATACAATCTTAATCAGTTTGAGAGTCGAGAGAGAGATGAAGCAAAGATTGAAAAGTTTATGCCAACTCCACTTTGGAAGGAGCAATGCTATATAATAACAACAACAAAGCATTTATCCCAAAAGCTAGAAACTCTCCACTCCATCAAAACAATTGTAACTCTACATTGAATGACTTGTCCAAACGCAAACTCTTTGCAGTTAGCTCGGATGACTTTTTGACGATCATTTATTTTCTCCTTTTGAGATTTGAAGTCATTGATTTTGGTTATTGTTGAAGGAGGCCATTATACCGCTTCATTATGTTCGTTCTGTGATTTTTGTTTACTCTTTGATTTTGATGCGCAACCTTTGTTTCTGAATGGAGCCCCAAACCCCTTTTGCATTGTTGCTTGTTCTTCATGGAGAATCCTCAGCTAAGATGGGGTAAGGCTTGCTAGATGGTGGTGATAATACGGTCAGTCTATACTTGTGATGAGCAGGGTTCAGACGGCCTGTAGGACAAGCTCCCCGCCTGTAGAGAACTTGCAGGGTTCCCTTCTTGTTTGCGTTGTGATGCCTGATATTAGCACGATTTTCCATTTTGAGAGTTTTGTTTATAGCCTAAACACTTTCTGCTCTTTGACATATCAGGTACTTGATGGTGAAAGAATTACATTAACCCTTTGGTTCACCCGTAACAGTGCCCATGATGAAGATGCCAAACTAATATCTTTGTTATCACAAAGTATATCTAGATGTGAAGTTGGAGGACATGATCCCTACTTGCCTTTACCAGCATCAGACAATATGTATTGGTTCTTGGATAATAATTTGGGTTTTGATGTACGCTATGCAAGAATGCACATCCTTGGGTTTCGTATTTGTTCGTCTACTAATGAGCAAAATGTACAGCCTAATTCATTGCATGACCCTTGGGAACTCCTCGGCAAGCCATTGAAACTTGGTAGAGATGATGAGACATTTGATAAGGAATTTGCCAACAGTTTGCATGCGCTTCAGGTTGGTTTTCTGGTATCATCTACCTTAAAAATTTTAAGTCTGGTAATTCAGTGTAAGAGCTGAGGGTTAGTATGATACCTGATCACTAGATAACAAAATCTGATTGTTGATAAGCTTCTTTTTACCTTGAACCTGGCAAGATCTGAAGTATATACCAAATATGTATCTAATAATGATATATGCTAAAAGAAATTTTATTGGCAAAGACGTGAGTGTTCTAAAGAGTGTAGGGTAGCGGCAAGTTCAGCATTAACATTAGCACGTTATAGAGGATTAACCAGTTGTCAGTTAAAAGATAGTATAACATATACAAAATACATAAAAAGGTTTGGGTAAAGTCTTTGTCATCGTTGCCGTTGTATACAAAACAGATAAAATGATAATAATATAAGAAACTATCATAAAAAGGCTATATAATTTTCATCCAATACATTGTTATTTATAGATTTTCTTAAACCAAGATAGTCTCTATCACCAACAGAATACCTCCTAATTTTACAATTAGTTAAACTATAGAAGCCAAGTACAATGCATATTGACATAAGCAAAAGCAAAAGAAGTAGTAATCTTCGATATAAACAAGTAAATAGTGAATATACAAACCAAGTTATAGAAAGTTCTAAACTAGCAATAAGTAAAATAGTTAACATTTTAGTATAACATTAATATATATACATCCAATGAGGCGTAGACAACATTTACTTAACAAGAAAGGAAAGCTCATTAACCAAATAACAACCATCAAAGCATAAGACAATGTATTATAACAATTATCACTGATGGTTAAAATTACATAACCAGATAGTGCTGCCTTAGTTGCTGGTAAACGACCATAACGGTCTATATCATATTACAGCAGCTACTTTAGGCCCTGCCCGCTGTACTGGTCTGCTGTAATCTATAGCATTGTAGCAATTCCTGCTATAGTGTATTATTTATATTCTATAACACTGATGTCAAGTTTATTTTGGAAGAAACACTTTTTTAGATTAAGCTATTAAATTCTAGAAATCAAAGCTTTACAGTCAATAGAAAACCTTCTGAAGAAGAGGCATTAGCCCCTCAACCCGATAGATCTACATGATTTTTCTCACTACTTTCTTCACTAAAACCTTTGTAATAGACATCCAACCTATTGTGCAGGGAGTTCTATTCTCATTTTTCATGGATTTGGTATCAGTTACCGATAGATGGAAGTTATTTTTATCATATTGTAAAGTAAATTGTTCAAAATCGATTTCCTTAGGAATATGATCTCTTGAATATTGTTGTTTCTGATAGAAGTTTGTTTATGGGCGTGTGTCGCAATGAAAAGTCATTCCTCTCTTGATTTTGTTGATCGGAAACTTGGTTTTGAAAAGTTTATAAATGCCTAACACACCGTATATGAAAGTTATTCCTCAATTTAGCATCAATTGTTTATCAAAAGCATTACTAGGTTGAAAGTTTCGGTGTGCAGAACTAGTTAATATCTGGTAGCCAGTTTGTATCTACCCACATTCCCATAAGAAAAGGTAGTAATCAGCTACTTGTGAATTCAAATTGTATTGGTTTATAATCCACTCAAATCTGAGCTTGTTCATGGCTCTGCAGGATCAAATTATCCCCATTAATTTTTGTGACTTGCTAATTTAAATCTCTTAAACAGGTGGTACAATTTTACTATTGGAAAGCCCCTACTCTGGCAGCAATAAGAAGTAACACGAGATCAGGCCGACCAACTGCCATAAAGAAAATGAGTGGATCAGAAATGGTGGTACGTTGCAGTCGACAACTTATGGAGAGAATCTTTGGTCGTATTTCTCATGATGATGCAGAGCACTCCTTTAGCTGGGATGACTTTGCAATCGCAGTTGAAATGTGGGAAGAGTACACGAGATCATTGTATAGGTGCATGTTACATCTTTTGCCATATTGGGTATCTCATCATAGTGTAGTCTTGGTTGATTCCTCGGAGCTTCAAAAATGTGATCGTGTACCAAACTAGAGATCTAGTGATTGTAAGAGCCACAGGCAATTCAATCTACTTCAGTTGATGCTTTCAGGAGATTCAAGGTACTCTCTTATTCTTTCAGGTAATTTTTCATTTTCGCTTTTCCAATATATTATGTCTAGAACAAGCAAATTGTTTACCAACTCGAACATTGTTAAACGTGATCAAATTGTGATCTGGCTGGCGCCATATCCTTTTTAAGAATCTAAGATCAAGTACTGCTACATCTTGTAAACCTTGGATTAAGGGGGGGGAGAGGAAACGCATATATTAGTTCTTTGCAAAAATAACTCACAAGGGTCTGTATTACTGTATACCGTTGCCATCATCAATCATGTTTTCTCCCACAGAATGGAGGTGGCTATGGAGCACAATAGAGCTCCTCAAATGATCTGACAATTTTCATGATGGGATGTCACCCTCTTCAAACCTATGAGCCAAATTCTTGCAAAGTTAGATATGAGCGCCATAAAAGGCTAGTCGGTGAGTAGATATACCCACCTTTTTGGTTATGCACTCGCACAAACTAAACATATTACTTAAAAACTTACTATTAATCCTTTCTGAATGATTAGTAAACAAATACACTTGAGTTTGGCTAAAACATGACACCTAGTGAGAAATCCGTTAGCTTCTCACAGACGAAGTGCTAACCAACTTCAATCAGTATGTTTGTTCCGTCATAAAAAGCGGAATTTGATGCAATGCAAGTGACATGCTTGATTATCACAAGATAAAAGGCTAATTAGCGTTTAGACTCAGACTTAGGGTCTGCTTGGATAGAGGAAAAAATAAAAAAGTTAAAGTGGGGTTAAGTGAAGAATAGTTAAGTGAGGGGAGGAGAGTCAATACATATTAACATTGTTAGGATTGGAGGGAGAGTTAAGTGGGGTGTGTTTAATAACTCTTGTTTTGATTGGAGGGAGAATTAATAAAAATACAATAGTTATCAAAATATCCTTATTACATATGGTTTTAAGTGAGAGGAATAATTAGAAAAAACGAGAAGCGACGACGACCATGGACGACAGAATGTTCAAAGACATGAAAACGGAGCAACATGTTAAAAGAAAAAAAAAGAGAGAGGAGAAGGTCATGATATTTTATAGGACAAATAAGAGATGCTTATGACTTTTTAAACAAAATTTCTCACTTCTCCTTGTTAACTCTCAGATTTGGACGGTTAAAAAAATAGACAAAAGTAAACCCTCTATGACTCTCCCTCCTAAACCTCCACCTCGGACCAAGTAGAGGTTTGTTTCCTCTTAACTCTCTCCACCCTCAATTCAAGCAGATCCGAGTTTAAGCCCTGACATGTCTAATTAGAAAGTTTAGGTTCTTAATTTTTTTCTTTTTTCCATTATATCCTTAACATAAGTACAAGTGCAACAACCCACACATGTTGAAAATGTGGATATAATGGAAAAAGAATAATCCAAAATAAAAATTCTGACTCAAAAATTTTCAATTGGACATATGAGGATTTAAACTCTAAGCTGGTATAAAATCCAGGATCTAAACGCTAATTAGCCCAACCAGAAGCTTGACATTCAAACCAAATATCAAATTTTGCGCATTAGATTCATAAGCGAAATCAACTCAGATAAAAGTAATTATTATTTCTTGATACTCTTAACACTGTATGGAACACAAGAGTCTACTTCCTACTCTTCCATAAATCAAGGTTTTCACCAAGAAAAGTGTAATATTTAGTAATATATCTGCTATTTGATGGAAATCCTGTGTCATTTAGTTTCTGTACATCTTACTAGTGTTTAAATATTATTCTGAGCACTATAAAGCAATCCTCAATAATTTCTATAACACTTTATACATCAAGCAATATAACACTACTTTCCAGCAAATGGTTCTATTAGATATCTATTGTTTGTAATGCTCAGGTAATTAAGCTTCCATAATGATCGGGGCAGCTGTCCAGGAAGGCTTTGAAATCAACAGGCAAATAATGTATCGTGTCCGACTCTCTTGCTTGGGGACCTTTCTACTGTGGCAGTTCTTCTAAGCAATGCCAAGTGACATTAAATTGTGTGGAGAATTGCAAAATTCCTTTCAGATCAAAATGTCTCCTTCAGACACTATCCGCAAGTAATGTATTTGCATCATGAACTTATTCTTTTGCAATTAGAATTGCCACTTTGATAGTACAATAATAAATAAGCCCCCAATGGGGCCAATAATACATAAATTCCTCCTCACCCAAGTTTCCGCTTCTCCAATCTACTCTCCTAGCTAGCTACCACTGTAACTATGACCTTGAACTAGTACGTCCAACTCTATAATACAACACAAGAAAACTTATGGGAGCATTAGCTTTTTCCGTGGGATCATATTCATCCAGTCCAGATACGTTATGTCTCCACCCGCTAGCTACTAACACAAATAAGTCACTCAAATTGTCCTTCCCTCCCCTACATCGAGGGGTGTGTCTCCTTGGTAAGGCTCTATTCGTACAAGTTACGTCTCACAGCGTTGTGGAACGCCACCTTCACGTCCCTCCTGGTTAGTTCCATGGACATGAATCCTTGTCCGTCGTAGAAGAAAGTTGTCCGTGTTTGGAGTGTAGATGCCTCTCCATGCCTTTGAGCCGCCTCCGCTCGTCTGCATCGGCTCGGACTTGACAGTTGACAAATAACATGGATATAATATATGATCATTTTTTTTTGATTTACTACAATTGAACAATGTTAGAATGAATATGTGCACATGTTTCTAATTCGTACAAAAATCCTAGTGAAATTCATGAGTTCCAAAATTTTGAAACTCGTTAGATTGCATGTATCTCATTCCTAGATTTTTTTAGGAGCCTAAAAAGAAAAAGTTAAGAACCTAAATAGAAAAATTTATACACGTAATAATCCTATTGCAAGTTCTTAGTGTGAGTTCTTATTTGAGTTTACGTAGTCGAATTGCAATTCGTATATCCAAACTCTAAGAACTTGTGGTGATTTACCCGACGTCACTGCTACTGGTATGTTCTGTGAGGCAGTGGTCGTGCCCGTTGATATATAGATCCACACCATTAGCCTGCAATTGCCAAGAGTTGAAAGAGTATCACAAGAAAACATTCGAAGCTCCCCTGAAGAAGCACGAATACCCGAAAAATGTGAACCGTGCCATGTCAGACACACAATCTCACAATCCAATATTTGCTAGGACATACCAAATAGGTGCCATGTTCGTATCATCATATCTTTACGGTGTCGTGTAGTACAGTTTTGTCTACCTTGAGAATTGGAAGGAGCAGCTGCAGAAGGTCGACAGTATCTCCATGATCGCTGACACTTCGCATCGTGTGGTGTCCTACGAACTTCCATGTCTCACTAGATTCTTTCAGCGCCATGTCCAAATCCTAAATTTACCAATATAAGAAGTAAAGTTTGTAAAATCTCGGTACTACTTAATTCTTGGTGACAATTAGAGAGAATGTATCAT